>NW_022261508.1:4293-14883 GCF_009602425.1 Actinia tenebrosa | reverse complement strand
TGGGTGGGGTTGGGGGATTGGGTTGGAGCTGTGAGTTTTTCTTTCACTTTAAAAACCTGCTATACTATTATATGATCCTTGTATGCCATACCAGCAGTGTTCTCTAGTGTTTCTGTGAACTATAAAATAACACAACAGCTGTTAGCATCTGTATGTACAAAAAATAATTAAGTGTTGATAAAAAAGATGTATTTTAATGAACTCCACACTTCGATGATATTAAATAGAGTTACTTACCTTGGACATGTTCTTTTAACAAACAATAAAAAAACACCTTCAAAATAAGACAAATATTATCTGATTAATTATGACATCTCTTAGTCCTATTGAACAATATGCCCAGTGGAAGGGGGGTTGGGGGTATTAGGGATAAGGGATATAGAGGATACCAAATTACATCATCACATTGTCAAGATAGTATGCGAATCCACTTGGCTACATCTCATACATCGACACTACATGCATGTTCTTTGACAAAGTGATGACACAATTGCCCTATTTCACTATGACGTCACTGCTTGTTTATGTGGGGGATAGAATCGTCAAATCCAATATAAAATTCAACAAAATTTGCTCCTAGGGAAACAGTTTAATCTAAAATGGCCTGGTTTTCAGATTTATATGTGTTATAATGTACTAAAAAAATATTCTGAGCATTTGCTGGCTATTCTACTTCTCATCGGGGATCGATACAGGTTTTAGAACAATTTTCGGTGAATTTGCGTTGATTTGACCCCCTTCACAATTAAACAATAGATTGTTTTCATGTGACGTCATAGTGAAATAGGGCAATTGATCATCAATATGAGGATTAAGACACATAAAAGACTGATGTCAATTTGTTTAATTACCGGTGTCGGACAAACGCAGACCGCAGACTGCAGACCGCAGACTAGATATATTTGATAATAATTATCGTTTTGAATTTGTATCAATTTGTATTGTATTTTTTTCCCTTACAAACCTATTATATTGCAAATTATATAATAAAAATATAAAAGTATATAAAGGTACCGAACTATTTGTGTGATTGAACACTTTCGCCACTGTTGTCTCGTTCAGCGCGTTACAATGAAAATAGTCGTAAGTATACATCTCTAAAATACATGTTCATTATATCATGTTCTATATACTAGTAAAGATGTTTATATATTTTCTTCTTTGCCTGGCGATATGGCTTATGATTTAGCCATTGTTATGTGGTGATTTCCGGTGCTTGTATGCAGGAAGCGTCCGATAACTCTGCTCAGTTTCAAATAAAATGGCTCGACAAAACGAAAGCGCGCGTTTGTTATGGTACCACACAAACCAGACCCATTACCTGATACAAGCACCGGAAGTCACCACATAACAATGGCTAAATTGTGTTTGTCCGACACCCGTTTAATTACCCTGTGCAAGAAAATATCATGGAAACCGTTTTCCTGTCTTAAAACATTATCTAAAAAATATTATTCAATGGTTATATTCATTATAAGGGAATCTCACTAATAAAACCTAGAAATTCTCTAGTACTGTTACTATTTAACTAATTGACTAAGTTAAGTCCAAGAAATTCTAAATCTAAAGCATGGTTTACTGTTAAAAGAGTATACCTCCATCCAATAATCAAATTCTGAACAGTCTTCATTTATTTCTTCAAGTTCTTCATCTGTAAGAAACACAAATGTACACAATTTAGATGATGCATTTCCCTAAGAGTATAGCATACCTTGTCCCTTTAGACTGTTAATAGTCCCTCCTTTCCCTGACTTGGACACACAGAGAGTGGGAAGGAAGACGAAATACTCGTGAACAACACAGATAAATGGATTATAGCCCCTTTTTCACACTTGACAAATACTTGTCACTGTCAGCCAATCTAGGGCAATGTTTATATTTGACACAACTGGCTTTTCACCCAACAGTTTTAATAAAGTTTGAATTAAAAGTATCATGGAGATAACCCAACTTGACTTGGTCCGGAGAGGAAAGAGGGGCTGTTATAACAGTGTCACATACTGAATGTCATGAGTCTAGTGGGCAGTCCATTATTGCAAAATCAACTTTTACACCATATCCAGCTCACAGCAGGCCTTGGAATACAACCATTAAAAATATTCTAGCTTGCAGTTGGCACAGTGCATCATGAGATAATTTCATTGTAATACAGATTTAGCATGTTAAATATGCTCCGTGATCCACATTAAAAAGATTAGAGCAGAACTAAGAAATTGACTGTTAGGAGATCAGCCTGCAAATACCAATATAATTTTGAAAATTTGTGTTATGACTGAAATCAATTTTGAAAATTTATAACCCGAATTAAGGTGGCTCAATGGGGTTTTATCCAAGCGCTAGCCCATGCAAGGGGGCACATCAACTTCAAATTGCAAATACAAGGAAGCAAACAATCCAATACAAAAAAGATTTTTTTTAGAGGTTTCAAAGGAAAGATGAAATTTTTGAATGAGCATGTTTTTGGTGAAATCAGAATTAATATAATTAAGATCGCTGTTAAGTGTTGGTGTGTTTACTTCATTGCCTATTTTCTCCATTTTTTGACCTAGGTTTATAAATTGCTTTTGAGATATTGGAGGATAAGTTAGTTTGCTCAAGGTCCATAAAATTTGAAGAAAATCTGTGAGAGCATTTTTGAAAAATTTCATATTGAAGTTTTGAAGTTTATTGCATAAACAAAACATGTTAAAAACTTTGTGGAAAAGTAGTTCATTTCCTCAGTTTTGAGTTCCTAATTTTATCTCTGTTGGTAAATCACTTTGGAATATTGGGTAAAAATTGTATAGAAATCGTACCATTCGATATTTCAAAATATTAGATCGACTTAACTTGGCTATGAGCTGTATATTTGGACTATTGTGTTATGTTTTTGAAGTATGTAAATTAAGTGCCGCATGATTCAAGTTGCTTAATTTGTGGCATGTCCACACTAGCAAAGCAGAGAACCAGGTACTGTGTGACAAAGTCTTGCCATACCCTAATATTGTTCTTATTTGATCCTTGGTTGAATTAATTTGCATAGTTCGGAAACATTTTCGGAAAGCAATATTAAGCACTAACCAGCTTGTACAGTACACAGTGGAATTCACATGAATGTGATAAAAGAGAAGAGGACAACTTGAGTAGAGTAGATTTGCATGGTAGCGCATGGATAAAACCCCATGGAGCCACCTTAAATACAATTACGTTAACTCAACATATGACCTCCATTATGGGTAGTTCCAGAAAATATCCACACCTCTCAACATATGACCTCCATTTAATGGGCAAGTTCCAGAAAATATCCACACCTCTACCATAAGCTGCATATATTTTCTTAACTCCCCCCCCCCCCCCCCCCCCAATGGCCTTCGGAAATTCTGAAATCTTTCAAGGTCAATCACGCCTGGCCCAAGAAATACCATACGTGTTACCCCCTCCCATCTCCAGAATTGAATATCATTATATTATCTTATTATTGCTTTCAAGACAAATAAATGACCACTATTTTCATGCCAGAAAAATTTAAAAATTGATGCCGAAAAGCACATATTACTGCACATAAATTACAAACTTAACTTCACTAAAGGCCTTAACATTTTGAAAATATTTTTGGGAAAATTGTTCTTATCTGTTATGTAGTTATGGGTTTCCTGGTAACCGGTCTTTTCGAACAATAGTCTTTTCGATCCAGGTCTTTTCAAACCACCTAAAAATATACACTTTCGATCCACCTAACATATAACTAAAGCATATAACACGTCCTATATGCTGTGTACATAGTTAATTTAAAAGAGTATAGTTTAAAAAGTTGTCTTGAGCACCGAATAAAAGATTATGATCAAAAAAGAAATCAAAACTATATGCGCGTGTTGTACTATGAATTTGGCTGGGCATGACACATCGGTGTTACGGACTTTTTCAAACAAACGCCTTTAACCTGTCTTGAATAGTAGAAAATTGTTTTAAATTCTTGTTTATCGTATCTGTAATAACTGATGTGTATAAACATAAAGTGGAAATATCAGTGGCTAAGTTTAGCGTATGAAATGCTAACTGTTTTTGTAATCGATCAAATCGTTTTGGATTGAAATAATGAATTCAAAATGCCATTCAGTTCTGATTGATTAAGCTTATTTATGTGTTTCACATACTAGCTTGAATATTAAAGTTTTTTTCTAAAGTTAATCAACATCTAAATCAAAATGAAAACTGTTGACTTCTGAAACTATTTATTGATTAGTAAAAACTTATACAAACGGTTCAGTTGAAAGAAACTCCACTTCTTAGCGTCTTTCGCAACCGAACAACAAACAAAAATGACATCACAGACTCCAAAAAATAATCTTAAAAATATCATGCTTTCGTCCTGAATATCGAGAAAACACTTCATACAGTGATTATTGGACCTTTAAAGAGTATTCTTAGGAAGTTTCAACTGAATCCAAGTTTGAGCGATTTTCGTCGTAGTAGCACTTAATTATCATGAACTGCTTTTTCTAATGTAATGTATAAAATGTGTTGTGCTATGTATCGCTCCTTTAATTCATGAATTATCTGTTTTTTTCTTTATTCTTTTGTGATGTTTCTCTGTTTTTATTCGTTTGACAGATATTTTAATACTTCTTGGATAATAAAAAAAAGTTTTTGCAGAAAGATTTGGGCAAACAAGCAAATATTTCTTACATAAATCGGATAGTTTGCCGGTTTCATTGACAAGTTTCACATGTAACACGTCACACAACATCTATTCGTTTGCATCTTTTACAGACTTTTTTTAACTCATTCACGATGTTCGCTCCCCTACTTTATTTGTTTGAAAGGTATTTTAAAGCATCTTGAATATAAAAAAGTTTTTGAAGAAGATTCCAAAAATCAATAAATAACTCGTTACCAAATAGAAGATTTACCGGTTTCATTGACGAGTCAGTAACAACACACATGCTAATTGTCATACACGCTTGTCACACAACAGTAATCATTCGCTTCTAAAGTTTTGGACTTCTTCATAATATTCCTTCACTTTATTCAATAGGACATTCATGCACGTAAATGAAGGAGAAAACATCTTTTCTTAGCTAAAGACTTTACATTGGAAGTGACTATGGGGGCTATATATAACTTATTGACTTGTAAGCGATACTAACACATATCACACACAATCACACACGATACTTGGTTCACTCCTGAAGTTGGATTAATTCACTTCTTCTGTGATATTTCTGTAATATTTCTGAAAGAAAACACTAAACATCTATAAAATATTTCACAACTATATTGGATCGAATGTGTATGTATGTGGATCGAAAGTGTATATAGGTGGTTCGAAAAGACCTGGACCTTACCAGTTCGAAAAGACCAGATTGAAAAGACTTTAGTTCGAAAAGACCGGTGTTCCCCTCCCCATAATCCCCTGCGTACCACACACTGCCTCATGGTATTTCAGGTCGAACTTTGACAGTGTAGAGCAAAAAAGAAGCGAAGGGGGAGGGGGCAGGAAGGGGCCCATTAGATATGCGTGATCGAAACTCTAGCTCTCAAAAGGGTACCAATCACGATTGAAGATTAATTTAACGGAAGTGAAATAAGACCACTCTCTGATATAAACAATCAAAGGTCAAAACATTCAAAAATCTTATCGCTATATATTCTAAGACCGCTAGCTAGCGTGAATGAAAATTATCGATTTTGTAATTGCTGTTTTGAATTAAATTTCTGAGTTCCAAGTAACCCAGGAAAACAGGGATATCTGTCATTTGAAAATTTGTTCAAGCCTTCTAGAAGAAAAGATTCTCTGTGGATTGTCTTTGCCGATATTTGAGATGAATATAAGAAAATAAGAAAGTTAGGCCAATTGTATGACATTGTCAAAAGTAAAGTTGTTCAAACTTCTACCCCATCCAAGACTAAGGAAGAAAGCAAAAGATTACTGGATACATAAAATAAATCAAGTCCCTTGAGGTATAAAAGATTGAAGACAAAAAAGGTAAGGTGTTTAAAGTCATTGCGCGCAAAGAAATCGCTCAGCTACCAATATACCGTCGAGGAAAAGGATAACGTTGCAAATATTTTTTTGCCAAACGGACTGTCAAATTTTCAAGTAAAAGTTGTTGTGCGAAACAATAATAATGGCAATATTGTCATTAGAATTCCTCGAGATGAAGAAAGTAAAACTCTCTTAAAGCACATTGCCTACACGAATTGGAATGCGGCGTCCAAAGGTATAAGCCTTTTCATAGTTTAAGAATCGATTCCACTGCGCATGCGATTTTATCCCGAATTTCTCACCTTTTGTCTAAATTATTACCTTCTTTTGTTCTTAATTAAACAAAAGAAAGTGAGAAATTCGGGATAAAATTGCATGCGCAGTGGAATCGATTCTTAAACTATGAAAAGGCTTATTCTTCAACACCCTGGAATACAAGATGATTCGAATTCTCGACTTTCACATCCCCATAATCCTTTGCGTCTTTGGGGGGTAACCAGAGGGTAAAAACCCACTTATTTTGCTAAAGGCTGATCAGACAATGTTTAAAATACCTTGTTTGGTACCTAAAAACAAAATGAAGAAGTAAAAACCAGAAAAAATCAATACATTTTCTGTAAGACCAAAACTCTTTATGATCTGTACACTCAAAAATAACTTGGAATAAACTGATAATCAGTATTGTCCAGATAAAAGCAAGTATAGTATAAATTTGATTAAAAAACCTTTCAATTTGGGACAGTTTTTTGATTGGTTACCCCCAAAAACGCAAGGTATTATAGGGATGTGAAAGTCGAGAATACCTCGAAACAAAAACCGCCATTGAATTCAAATAAATCTAAATCTAAACTCATATATGATTGATTGCTGTCCATCAAAGATATTTAAGCTGAGCCAATCAGAAGCCTTCGTTTGCCCACAAACGAGTTCTTCAAAATAACAAGGGATGCTGGCAGGCGTTCCCTTCTTTCCCCTCCCTAACCTTTTGAATAAACTCTTAAAAGAAGGTCGGAAAAGGATTTAATATGAAGTTATTTTTCAACATATGAATCTTTGAATTTCATGGACCACGAAATTCATCTGTGACCACGGTGCATCACGGTAAGTGGCAATGGGTCTTTAATGGCAGCTACAAATGTAGCTGTTCTTGGTGTCTGTGAATTTTGCCCTCCCCTGTGACAGACACTAAGACAACTGCCCAGGAGGCTACCATAATGCAGGCTTTATCTGTCTTTCCAATCATTTTACAAAAATGTGGTTCCATGTTTCAATGAAGAAGTTTTCTTCATAGAAGAATTCGTATTGCTCCGGGCAATGAAGAAGTTTTCTTTTAACAAAGCCTAAGGTTTTTAGCCTAGGGTGTTCCAATGTGGGCTTAAAAGGTCTTTCAGTGATTTAGGTTGTTTCACCTTTTTTTTTTTTTTGGAATGGTTCTTGAACCTTATAGCAATAGATGGATTCTTAGATTTTTTAAGTCATTTTTTTTTAATATGATGTGAAACTACGATGTGATTGAAAGACTATGACATGATGGAAACTACGAAGATCTGCTGGTTTATCGACTATTTCCACACTTAATATTTCAAAAACAATTTCTCCCTCCTTCCTCCCCCCCCCCCCCCCCCCTCTTTTGCAATCCCAAACCAAGAATGCCCCCCTCTCCTTCAGAATTATGGATCTAAAACCCCACTCTCCTTTGGATTACCAAGTTGCCCCCGTGGTAGGAGTATGGATATTTTCTGAAACTGCCCAGATTAAAAAGATAACCAAAGATATTAGCATTATTTACCTTGTGCAATTCGTTTGTATGCATAGCCAAGTTCTTGGAATTTTCTATTAGCTTCTGGTGAATTTTGGTGCTGTTAAGGATACAATTTGACACAACAACTTGATAAACAGACAAAACCAATAAACAGGATGGATTAAAAACAATGGAATGTCAAGCATTTGCAAGTGGAAAAACCAAACTTTCTAAGCACAATTTTTTGCACAATTTACTGTGGTTTTTGATATTCTGCAAATTAAGACTTTCCAACAGCTGATTGTGAAATTGGTTTTTTACTGCTTCAAGTCAGAAACAAAAGGTACTGACTGATTATTTTTTGATTGATGGATGAATAACCAAATTTCAGCATTCAGTTTGCAACTACCGAGTTTGCAGAACATTGAAAACTGCAGTAAAGGAGAAAGACTCAAGTTTATCACAAACTAACCTTGTCTGGATGGCATTTTAGTGCTAGCTTTTTGTATGCCTTTCTGACTTCCTCTGCAAATCAAACAATGATAACTATAATACTGGTAATCAAACAAACAAATAAATAAATAGGATTTAACAGATAAGTGTCTCTAGTATTTCATTCCAGTTTGTGATAATCCTCAGTGCCAAATGCTTATATTTTAGTTCATCACATATACAATGCCTGCATTTGTAAGTCCTCTTTAAATCACATATTAGAATATTAGTTACAGCTTGATGATGACTTGTATAAAAATGTAAATCAAGCAATTCGGCTCCTGTATCCAAGTTTGGTTGCAAAGCAAGCTGCCTAATCTTTGACCAGTCTCTTGAAACTCCCAAAATCCAGTTGAAGAAGCACACTCTGCATACTCAAGAGTTGTCCAGTCTTATTAAACAGATATAAGCTTGGGCCTTGACTTGCTCCAAGCAATGAAGAAGTTTTCTTTTAACAAAGCCTAAAGGCTTGGTTTGCCTTGTTTTTAAAAAGTTCTTCAATTTTAGGGTTTCTGATAAGGTAATCCCCACGTATGGCTGATGGATTAGGGCCTTTTTACAAGAAGGGAGGGTAAACCACCTTCTACGTACATGTTTAATGAGGGCCGTAGGTTAGAAAACTGTAACAAAAACTATCGGGTATTGCGCATCCCTCTTTAAAAAATATCGTATTGTTTTTTATTCTTTCTACATGCAAAAAGTACATAATATTTTGATGAATAAAAGTTTGTTTCCCAAATCCTTGTCGTTGCCAGGCAAGCAAGGCTGTCCAGCTCGCGTTGGACAACCATCTGCAAAAATGAATCACCCCTCCTTTCGTTGATGTAAATCAGAAACAAAATTCACTCTTATTCGTTAAGAAGTATTATTTCAACCTATGACTCATCATTTTAGTATTAAAGTTAGATGCTTATTTAATAGATAATATAGTAAATCAACCAAGCAGACTCCCTATGTCCTAGTGTAGTATATTGAGCGCAGTAAACAAACTTTTAACGAACAGTTTTTACAACTATTACATATATGATTCAGAGCATTTTAAATCGCGTTAAAACACATGATAGTGTTATCAAAATTATACTTTGGAAATTTGATACAAAATCGTGTGACGTTTTGAGGAAAAATCATAAGAAAACTCAAAGTAAAAGATGAATTTTTGTATCTGTCACCTTAAAAGCCGGAAAGTTGAATAACGGACGATTTTTAAAACACGCGCACGTAAGGATATGGCAAAATCACATTAAATTACCTTTTGTTGCATGGCTACTTAACCCAAGGGTTATATAACACTCCTCTAGTGTTTTATCCATGGTTTATAGTTAGCAAGAAACGAGTATTTTGCAGAACATTTCACCTCATCTGTCTGTTCCCACTTCTTCGCGCTAAATCACACGTGAATGCCTGACATTGGACCTCAACATGGTGTGTACCACAGGAATCCCAATTATGCCATAACTCGGTGCTGTGACCGACTCCAAAGGAAACTATACTAGACTGAGACCGGGAAAAGGTTTCCCCCCCCCCCCCCTTTTTTTTTCTTTTTTTCTTTTTTTCCTTCCTTTTTTTTCTTTCTTTGCACCAAATCGAAATATGGCGACCAATATAAATAACTATTGTTCTGGACTGACTAACCTCTCTTACGAGTGTAAAGGCGTGTTAATGCTGTTTGTTTTCTTAAAATTTTGATTTATGGGCGTAACATCAGGTTTTCTTTATTTTATCGAAACAGCCAAAAGAATAGGAAATGGAAAATTGACGTTCAACTTCATTTTTCAAAAAAGCTAAAAAGTGCTGGCACTGAAATCTGAAGCACGTGCTTAACACCTGACCTGTCTTTGGCGCCAGATTTTCAAATCACATGAATCCTCATAACATATAGCAATCACTCCCCGGACATTCTCTTAGAAATACAAGTTCTACCTCAGTATGGCAAAAACAAACTTGCATGCTATGATAGCATTGAGATTGCAATCAAATGGCGGAAAAATTTAGCATGTCTCTGGTCTCGCATCTGAATTGCACTGGCAGCCCTCAATCAAAATGTTTCCCGGGTCGCCAGGGAAAAGAGAAAGCTTGGCGGATCAGGAGAGAAGCGTGGCTGAAGAATCGTTTATTTAATCTTAGGTTGTAATAATTTATTTTCCTCTTTCGTTTCGGTTTAATATGTTTTTTTTTTTGTTGTTATTCTTTTTTCAGAATGTTATTCTTTTTTCAGAAAGTTTTGCCGGTTTTGTAATGGAAATTGTATTGATGTCCATCCAATAGATATTTTCGGAGTTAATTTAACTGAAAACCATCTTCAAAACCTAATTTTCCAAGCGCAAATTCACATGCTCGTTGAACATCGTCCGCCATTTTGAATTTACCTAGTCTGTCATAATGCGCATGTGCG
>NW_022261507.1:82328-95842 GCF_009602425.1 Actinia tenebrosa | reverse complement strand
TGGATGGATGGATGGATGGATGGATGGATGGATGGATGGGTGAATTCACAGAAATCGGTTGCTATATATCTTTTTGGCGGGCTTATTTATGAAATTCCTCTGTCCAAAACGATATAAGTCAACACATTACATTACATTAACAGTTAAGACAGCAAATACAGTTAATACAGTGGACAACGGTGACATAACTTACCGGGCAAGGCATGCAGTTACATTATATTAACAGTTAAAACAGCAAATACACTTATACAGTGGACAACGGTGACATAACTTACCGGGCAAGGCATGCAGTTACATGGCGGAGAAAGGAATTCACCAGGAGAACAAATTAAATTGCACGAAGACTGTACAAGGCCAATGAAGCTCAGGAAAAATATAACCTGTCAACGGAAACGAGATTGTTTGGTTACTCCTTATCGATAAGCCCCTGTGTCTGTTCTGTGTCTAAACAGGTTCATTGTTGGCATTCCTTTGATGACTATTCACTGAGTTTTTGCTGGTGTATCCAGTTCAAGACCTTAAGATCTCTGCTGAATAGAATGATTGAACAGACCTATAGGAAACTCTGAAAGCTCCAAAATAAATAAATAAACAAATTAGAAATAAAAACCTAAGCAGATTTAAAAGTTCGGTAGCTTTAAGTCAAATCGTTATTTGGTGACCTGTCTCACGGAAAATTGAAAAACTTATCCATTGAATATCACATACAGTCAATGTCATTAACGTTGTCCACCGAAAAAAGACATTTACACATTTAGACATTTAGACTAAAAGAAATATCACGTGTTTCATTATGCATTCTTTGCCTCGTGTTCGTCAGCCTGAACTTTGAATGTAAAATTCAACTCGTGAATCGAAAATCCAGAATTCCCTGACCATTTAGTGAGGATTTAAGATGGAGAATGGTATTTCAGCGTTTGTTTTATGTCAAAACGTTCGAGGAAACACGTGATATTTCTTTTAGTCTAAATGTGTAAATGTGTAAATGTGTAAATGTGTAAATGTGTAAATATCTTTTTTCGGTGGACAACGTTAATGACATTGACTGTATCTGTAAGATTTATTTTCATATTTATTTATCACGAAGCTACGGATATCAAGTCCTAATATTGATAATTCTTCTTTCTTGATATTCCTAAGCTTTTTGATTCTTTTATGTTTTTTTTGTTCAAGTTCTCTACAATCCTCGTTGTAAAGACACAATTCAATCTTGATTATACAAAACGTTTCGTAGGAATTTCTAATGAAAAACTTCAAGAATCAAGAATTCAAGCCAAGAATTCCCTTTGGTGGCATAGAACTTGATTTCTTAATATCATTCCCAGCTATAAATATGTAGAATACTAAGCAAAGTAAATCTACTTAGTGAAGTATAAAGTCACGCCTGACACACCTATAGGAATGTAGACAGCATGGTAGTTGGAAAGTACAATTCACTTGTGAAGGGACTTCCCCTATTTATGTTTACCGAAAAATAACAATGCTTACTTTCACTTTTGCTTTCGTCTGGTTCTTGAATACTCTATGAACCCCTTCATTATGCTTAATATTTGTATTTGGTTTAATTTTAAGTCAGTATGATGCTATCAGTCGATAATAGAATGCACTAACATTTTCATCATACTCAAGTTAATTATGGATTAAGTTTTCCCTATTTTGGCATCCAATGTTGAACGGTTCAAAGTCTAGAAAATATTTTCCAACTTTTAACCCACGCTTTGATTAATTCGTGAAATAAACTTTGGGCAAAACTTAAGCAATATTTGTCAGTTAACAAGTCAAAAAGCCTAACCCTTGGATAAGTGTTCGCATTTATAAACTTAATTATCATAGTTTTTTTTTCAAAACCATTTCTTAGTATAGATTAGGCAGCTCTTGACCTAATTCTTCCATTATTGCTCAACTTGATAAATAAATTTACATCTAGAACATACGATCCTTCAGTCGCAACTCACACGTCAATAAGACGAAACCCTTTTTTCTTAGAGAAAAACTTATTTCATTCAAAATTTTACAAATTCCCGAAAGAGAGACTGCTCCTTTTCCTCGAATAATTTGTTCGACTACCTAAGCCGTTGTTGGTCAAATAATTTTTATTGATTTTAATAGTTTAATCCATTGACCGCATAACCCTGTTTTAGGAATATTATTACCTAATAGCTCATTTAGAATGGGAAAATGGCATTGAATTTTGTTCAAAGTCATAATGAAAAGCATTCATTTACGGTGAGAATTATGTCAAATGATTAAGAATATGAAATATTTAAGAATATAGAACGATTACCGACGACGTAGAAGAGTCATAAAGTTAGGAAAGTTAGGCCAAAGTGAATAACTTGGTGTACATTTTATACATCGTGCGCAGACTTCAGATATTGCAACTCGATGCATAAACTGAAACCATCAGTTAAAATTTATTTACCAGCATAATGTAATATCAATATAAAAAATACATGGGATATATTAAATGTTATGTTCACGTTTTTGGCTGAAAGAAGAGCGAATAGTATCCCGGATAAAATGTCGAAGGTGCGCTAGCCACGGCACGAGTCCAACTGAAGGCATCATGCTGAGCTGAGTTGAAGATGACCACGTTGTCTCGTCGTGTCGTGGAATTACACTCTCAGCACGATGTCTTTTATCAAGTAGAATGAATGAAAATAGGCTCACACAGCGAGGGATAACTACCAGCAACTTTAAGTTTAAAAATATACTTAGAAAATTCGTCAAAGATCGCTTAGAAATAAAGGGTGTGTTGGAAGAGAGATTGCATGATGATTGCTTGTGTGAATTATGCAGTAACACATGCATTGACGAGACTCACTGTCATTTCAATTTATCAAAACTTTGGTTTTGCATTTCAGTGACAGGGAAAAATCTATTCCAGTAAGTTGTACAGTACAAGTGAAAAGACATTGTAGGGCTATAGGAAACCATTTAAGGACAAGAAATGTCTACTGTGTGGCAAACGCCAATGTAATGCTCAGGCAACGTGCTCGGCAATCGACCCATTTCATTGACCAGACATACGAAAAAAAATTCTGATTTAATGCGAGAAAACCATTTGAAAGTAAAAAGAAACCATTTCACTGGAGACAAATATCTTTTTTGTCTTTTCAAAGATTAAAAGATTGACTAGCAGTTTCGTAAATCTCAAAAATCGAAGTCAAAACAGCTCTGAACGAGAACAAGGAAAAACAGGCAAAGAGAAGGAAGTTGTATGAGCTCCATGAACAGAGTGCACTATAAGTATCTGTGATAGTCGTGATAGCGATTTAGAAGGGCTGTATGGATTATCCACAAGGAAAAGAGGGTATCTCTTTTAAGAAAGTGGATATATATAATATCGGTCATCTGATAATATCTTTTTATGAGACGAAAAAAAAAAAAAAATGCAAAAACCAGGACACAAGTGCTAACAAAAATTACTATTCCGTTTGGGCAAAAGTTCTATGAAGTCGTTCGAAACTTAGCGAATGTCGAGTCTAAACAGATCGAAATATTCGATTAGCGGTCTATAATATGTTTGTTGATGGTACACGAATATTAAATAAGCACGGCAGATTAAAACCCAAGTTGAAAAAATACTTATCACTAACAGCCGTCTAATGTTTTTCCCATGCTAATTTTCTACGCTAATAGTTTTTAGTTTGCCCACGTTTTCTCAATAATTGGGTACATAAGGACAAGGAATATACTCATATAGATACTCATCAACTCAAACTCTAAAAAACTATCATATTTTTCTTGAGATTTATTAGCTTCAAGCTGCTATGATCGAGAGGTCAAAGCTTGGGAATGAATGACCTAGCATATAAACACACTATATACTGAATGGCGATGAAGCAAGATCGCTACAAAAACCTAAATAAAAATCAACCAAAAACCCATCACAGCCTATTAAATACCAAAGCAAAAAAATAAACTCATAAGCCTGATATATTTTAGTGATTTTCCGGCTAAAAAAGAAAAGAACAACGCCTTTTTTTAAATGTTTACAATGTGATTGCATGCGATCCAAAAATGTGCTGAATAAAGATTTTTGAATAGTCGAAAAACTTTCTGAAAAGGATTCGGATAGTTCGAGTTCCATGCTCTAGAGGAATGAGTGTTATTATCAATATATCCGACTGGGAGTTTAGAATAAGTCTGAAAGCAGTGGAAGTATTTAAATTTGGGTTTATATGAAGGAAGTCTCTTGACATTGTTGATAGGTGTGAATAATTTCCCCAACTCCACGACCAACGTCGAGAATACGTTTGGCAATGTCTTTAGTAAGCGCGGGAATTTTACAGACCCCATACGAGATACTCCAGTTTTTAAAAGCAATAGATCATTAGAAAAAATAAAAAAAACACAACTTACCATTAGTAAAGAGCATTCCATTTTGCCTCATACAGCGATCCTACGAGTGAATATGTCTGTAAGTTCGTAATTCATAAACCGGGGGAAAAAATATTGTCACGCTGTCATTCACAGCCAAATCGACTCAAAACTACTTCGTACTTCGATCGAAGAAAATATATTTCAGCATAGGATACGTTACCTTAAATAATTTAATCTAGATTTATTTCTCGTGTCTAAAATGTGCTTAATAGATATCTTGGCACGGGTTTTTGGTACTGACTATAAAACACGCGTCACGCTTTTGAGTAACATGCCCAGGCATGTCCTATGTCTTCTGCGTCTGATTGGCTGATGTTCCAAACACGTCACGTTACACCACTTAACTATTAGTGTTTCATTGTTAGACCAGTAAACATTGCCGTTTTAGATAGATATTTTATCAGTTTTGTGGTCTGTTTGTGTATCAATAAACAGATATAAACACCTCGATCTTAATTACAAAAATACATAACTTTTTTTTTATAAAATTTGCTTTAATTAGCTAATATAAAAGTTACTTCTGTGGGTGGCCCCGAAGCACGGTTCATCGCACTCGCGATCGTACAAAAACATCCTTAGATATAAATTCCATGAAAAAAATTGCAAACCACAAGAATTTGTTTTGGTTAAAAGACATATATTTTTTATCTTTTTTCGTGGGTTTTAAATGCTATTGTTGTTAAAGAGGTATAGTATGGATTTGTATATAGAATTACCTGGATATTAATTTACCTTGACAGTGAAAGAACGATTTTAGTCCTGAAATCTGATACTCTGTTTACGAGTGCTGCTGCAACGACGCCAGACGGCAGAACGGCAATGAATGAATGCCCCCAGCTGGCTTGCCAGCTCAAAACACTCCAAGCATTTTTGCGAGTAAAGGTCATGCACTTAATTCAAGCAAAGACATATTCTCGGTTGGTTAGAGATGCCGAGCAGAAGAGTGAAACCAAAGCTTTTTCAAAATTTGCTTCAATCTTTCGACTATATATTCACAATATCGCAGCTCGCGCAGGAACGCGGTTGTTCCAAAAACAACAAGTTGAAATATTAAAGAATAAGAGATTATAGTAAATGAAGGTGAAGGTTTTTGTAATGTCTGAGCCGTGTTTGTTCAATTAATGCATCATTAGAACGAGTCTGTTTATCTTCGTCTGTTTTCCCTAGCTGTCAAAAAGACAAATCCTGATGTAAACTAAGTCCGAGTTTTCAATATTCTTTTCAGGTATGTTTTATTTCTTTTTGGCTGTAGTTAACTATCATTTGTTAGAGAAATATCTAAATAAACTTTAAAACTGGTTTGAACTGCCACTCACATCGTTTATAATCATATTTTTTTCTTTTTCTTTCTTTTTTCCTTTCTTATTTTCTTTTATTCTTTCATTGTGTTATCCTATATATTTCCAAGTTTTCACATTTATTTAATCCTTTGATCATGTTACCAATGATCGCCAAATGATGTACTAGTTAATCAACAGCTCTAATTTTCCTGATACTTCATTTAATCAATCTTCCTTCTACTGCTGAACCAGAATAAGGTGATAAGATAACGCTGTTACATTACAAAAATCAGTACTTAGCTATTAGATCCAAGGCTGTACAAGGCGTATGAGGAAGCGAGGTCACTACCCAAGCCGATAAATCAAATATATTAATGAGTATTCTATCAAAAGATTGACAATACTGTCCTCTTCGTCTGATATACTTATAGCCGTCGATTGATTCCCAGAAGTACGTGCATGGTGTGCAACTGAAATAAGAGTCACCACAAAACCGTGCTCCACTCTGTGAGATCAATGAGCAAGTTCTAAAGCCGCATACTGTATAGAATTGGTTAGTTTCAGCATAGGCACAGCATGTGCTACAAGAGGTCGCTACGCGATACGCAGACGATTTAAACAGATCAAAGCGGTCTACATACAGCTATTTCAAACTTCGGTTATGCACGAGTTAAAAAGCAAGTTAAAAGGTTTTAAGTTTACCAAGCTTGAAATTTAATATATTCATATGTGAGTGATGTCAGCTCATAAGAAAACATATTAGAAAAACGTGCATACAAAGTTTGGTAAAATTCCATATCGTTGTGACCTTTGGTTGACTGGATTTACATCGCCCATAGTGCATTTCGGGCTTGGTATGCAACGAGCAACGAAATCTTTATCAACTTTTTTTTTGAAATAGCTCTATCTGTGATTCCGCACAACGAAGGCATAGTACATGCAATACTAAGGCTACCCCAGGCAATAATTTTTTCAAAATCCTCTAATACGCGACAACATCCTGTAGTGGAGACAGTTGTAACGAAAGCTAAARGACTAGCGTTGATTTATTCACCGACAGGATAGAGTAGAGTATGAAATATCGAGATCATTCCAAGTCTCCAAGCACTCAGTGGACTCTGTTAACCCGTGACTACACCCTATAGCGCGAAAATAGTTAGTAACGACAGCTAAAAACATTCTCTTAGCTTGTTTATTCATTAGTGTTCACACCTCATTAAGCTGTATTAAATCAGTTTCACGCGTGCATTATCGTTCATATAATCTTCTTAATTAACTACTGTTCAATAATCGTTAAGTAATGTTTGTATAAATTTGGTCTCACAACCATCAACGCATGCTAAGAGACTCCATTGTTAAGTGAGTTGTCGTAAGGTCAGTTACAAAAATATTTGCCAGTGAGCTATTTCAATCTATCTGATGGTAAAGTTTATAAAAATAGATTGTCTATAAATACTTCAATAAACACACGCTCTCAAGAATGCTCGGTAGGGGATATTTATATAACTAGTAAACCATTGATTGGTTGAATAGGATCGTTCGTCATGCATAGCGCCACTCATACTGAAAACACAGGTCTATTTATAATAGTCAAGTTTTAAGAGATTAAAGAACGTGATTGATGATTCTAATGCTTTATCGGATAATCTTGAACCTAGTTTAAATAGTTTTAGTTTCTCAGGTGGATATATTTGGAACAGTAAAACTGGATTTTGAAAAGTATCTCAAAGAAGAAATTTCGTTCGAAATCTTCTTTTTGTGAAAAAGTAAGATTCATTGGGAAGGGCTCGACAAGATGAAATCCTCCCGTACTGCACCCTGAAGTAATCCATTCCGGTATAAAAACCATAGTCATTCATAATTGACAGTTTTTGAAAATTTAAGTCATCGAATCAATCATTAATCATGATTTAACGAATATTGAAATGATTAATGCACATGAAAATTATTTTTAATTTTTGTAGATGTCATTTTCTTTTCCTTTCCTTCCTTCCTTCCTTTCTTCCTTCCTTTCTCTCTCTCTTCGTTCCCTTTTTTCTTTTTCCTTTCTTTTAATCTTTCTTCATTCCTTGATTCCTCCCTTTTCTTAAAGTTAAAAAAATTCTTCGTTTAAATTAGTTACGTATACAGACTGATTTGTAGAAATCAATTGAATTTTTGTCCCTGTTGCCTTTCCCATTCTGTTTTTTCTTTCTTCCTTTATAGCTGTCACTCTATAGATTCTCTTATCGCTCTATTCTCTATTATGTCACGAGTTGTACATTTTTCACTTTATTGGTTTATTCCTAGTTATTTTAAAAACTTTTATAAAGAAAACGTTTTATCAATTAATTAAATGTTTAAACTAAGAAAAAAAAGAAAAAGAAAAAGAAAAAGGAAAAGAAAAAAAAAACTAAAAAAAAAACTAAAAAAAAACACAACATACGAGAAAATAACTAAAAGAACATACGAGAAAATATGATGACGATCGTGGTTACGATTAAATGATGATGACTGTGATGACGTATGATCATAATGGTGACGTATGATGATCACGAAGATGAAATGATAATACATGGTGATGTTGATGACGTATGATCATGACGATGATACCTGTTGATGATGATGATGATGCGCATTGATAAATAAACTCAATATTAACACCTATCAAAGTTCATCATGTTTCTGCATCTCCTCCTCATCCCTGAAATCCTCTGGTTTTCGTAGTCGCATTCGTTCCGCTTTTCTTGTCGGCTCTTCAATCATATCAGGTTTTACGTCGTCTTCTATATTCTCGTCTTCCTCCTCCTCGTATTGACGGCGCTCTTTTCTTTCCCTACGTTTTCTCTCCTCATCTAACATGGTTAGATAGTCATAACCATCAAGCAGTGGCTTCCAGCTATTACTCTTAAGAAAACCTGCAAAACAAAAAGCATAACAAAATTAAAGCATATTTTTTATTCTCTAAGAAGTCTTCTAGTCTCATTGGTTGTCTGTCTGTCCTGTGTTCCTATCCCTAAGCAGTCACACGGTACAGCGTTCTTTTAGTCTCATTGGTTGTCTGTCTGTCCTGTGTTCCTATCCCTAAGCAGTCACACGGTACAGCGTTCTTTTAGTCTCATTGGTTGTCTGTCTGTCCTGTGTTCCTATCCCTAAGCAGTCACACGGTACAGTGGTCTAAGTTGCTTAAAAACAGACAGGACAGACAGACAGACAGACAAACGGACGGACAGACACACAGACAGCTTTAACAGAGAGGTGTTCGTATGAGTGGGAAACACGGTACCTATTTACGGCACGTACACGGTACGACATGCCGTGACATCGAAATAGCTTCCCATTGTCTCCCAAAAATTCATCTAATCACAACGCGTAGTAACGGCCACCTGACGGTAAGATACAGTACGGCTACGAATCTGCCGCATTGGCTCACGAAAACAGCGACGATGCAAGATGTTATACTTACGTGAAGGATTTTGTTCTCCGGACAGGCATCGTTTGATCCAAGCAGTAATGTCTTCAAGTGACATTTTGTCCTTGTAATGATACAACACGCCCTGCACGAAAACAAACAGATGAATTTTTCAAACCTTAGTCTTTAACAAACCTCGCAACCTAAACTAGATTGAACCCTTTCTTCACTGATTTTTTTTTTTGATTGCTTAAGCGCGGGAAGATAGACAGGCAACCATACAGAGGTTCCCGAGACAAGGTAGTTTATTTCCAATAGAAACGCGAGATACTTTAACAAGGACCTAATGCAACAGTGCAACCTTTGAACAAAGAAACGATACTCTAGGGATTGACATGTGGTCTGAAATGGGAAAAAAGTGGATAAGGAGTGCTAATCATTTACCCCCAAAAAAAACCCACGAAATTTCGGTTGAAAACAAATGGTATTTGTCATTCCGATCGGAAAATTCCGAAAAACTCGGTCTTCCAATAGAGGTGATTTCTTTTCCCGCTCTTTTCGGTTCTTCCAGTAGACGCGTGTGGCATTTGTCGAAAGTCAAAGTTTCCCGCTCTTTTCTTAAAACCATTAGCAAACGAATTTCCAACCGCATGGATTGGTTTAAATGGTAAGCACCCTGGGTTAGTTGGAAACAAACGAAACTGTCTTTGGCTTTCGTTGTGCACTACAAACCTACTTCATCAGTCCACTGTCTTGTGGACCTTTTCGAACTACCTATTTTAAGGATATCGTGGCTAGTGTTTAATACATCATTTTCTATCTTACGTACTTACCCTGTTATGATAAAGCAGGACCAGTGCGGGTGTATCCGTCTTACCCGTGTACATCTCTAGAACGGCGTCATTGACGTCATTTGATGATCTGTTACCATGGAAACAAGATATGGACAATCAGTTAAAGTTCACAATAGACCTAATTCGTCTTGGGCGCAATTTTTTCCCATTTCAGACCACGTGTCATTCTCTCGAGAATAATACTCTTGGGAATGACACGTGGTCTGAGAAGCTAAGAACGTCTAATCCCAAGAGATGTAAAGCAAAACGTTACCCCCCCCCCCCCCCAAAGAAAAAGTTTCTCAGTAACGTACGTACCGTGCCATCCAGCAAAGCATGAGTGGGTCGATGGTAGGATCCTGAGCGAGCTGATTCATGACTGGACAGAGAGTCGTATCTTCCTCTGCCGTGGCTCTGAAGGCGATCAGAAATGGACGATTATACTTGAAGTACAGCGGCAGATTCAATGGTGTTAGTTCTCCCTGCAAGGAGATTAAAGTGACGTGTTATATAATGTGGATATATTATTATATTACTTAACACTTTCTGGAGCGAAAAGGAAGTCTGGTAGCGAATTTGACCCGCATGGCATTGTGGGTTGGATTTCACCCGCCATCTTGCCTCTCAAAATTTTATTTAAATATCACAGTTCTAATCAAGGTAATGGTAAAATTTACAAATATTTATGGCGGTAGAAAAATTACGTTCGATGCACTGGACTGAAATTTTGGACACTGTGTAGGATTGGAAAAAATACTAGAATTGGTACACTTGGATTTCCCCTGCGTTCATCACTTGGACCTCGCCAAATTAGGCCAGAAAATGACAGGGTTCTCTCCAGGGACAGTGAAAATTGAATGAATAACTTACAAATAAACTAAGCGAATACATGCGAATAAAATCCACGATGCTCCTTGCCGAGAAGTCCTGGTCGAATACAACACGTGGACGATTGGGATCGTTTCGTTTGACGAGAAAAACTGCCGGCAACTTGACTTCATATGTGACAGACCTAAACACGATGCAAAGACTCGTTAAGCAACACTCTATTTATAGACCCCTTGCATGTGACGTCAGAGGAGGCTATATTTGGAGCACAAAACAAAAGAATTTCAATCTCCTGAGAATCAGAAACCCATTATTATATCCTCCAAATTGAGCTGCATTCCCACGTGCTGCAAGGGGTCTGTAGACCTCTTTTGCTAAGGTGTAAATGCATTTCCACTTCAGACCGCGTGTCATTCCCTTGAGAATAAGATTCTTTGTTTGAGTTGGATCCAAATTCATGTGTCTTCTCATGCGCAACTGTTAAACAAAGAAATGATACTCTAGAGAATGACACGTGGTCTGGAATGGGGAAATACTACGCCGAAGCTAGAAAATTTAAGCAGTCGTGCAGGACATGAATCAGGATTCTTACGCTTGTTTGGCGACGTCTCCTGTGGCATACCCCAAGATGAAAGAGCCACGAAGTTCACTAGCAGCTTCAGAGAAGACTTGAAACTCTGGGAAAAAATTCACAAGGAATGAAATTATACACATCTGCATAATCACATGACCCCGTTTTGCGGAGGAAAGAAAACAGAAGAATCCTCGAGATAAACCCAATGAACCAATGGAGAGACCTAAGAAACTGTAATTACATGTGATTAGTCTAGGAATCTAACCAGAGACCCCAGAGATGAGAGGCAAGTGTACTGCCACTAGGCCAACCGAAAGTCAAAAACACAGCCTTTAGTCTTAGGTTGTGTTGGTCACGTGATTGGGTGTAAAGGGGAAAAAATCATGTCATGGTTTTACAGTGTTGAACCCTACCTTTGCTATCAGCACCAGCGAACAGTCCAACAACTGCAGTCTCGCTTGCTTCTTTAGCATTCCTCGGATATTCGCCTTTCAAAAATGAATCTATCTTGTCCAGGGAGTCGAGCTGTAAGGGAGACGACGAGTGAAGCCTAAAAAATTAATATCAACAAACAATGGTTAGTGAAACTAAGGCAACATACCTCTTCAAGGGTAGTGACGGGCAACTCGACTGACTTTGAATTTTTTTAAATACAATTTAAACTTTATGAGAAGCTGTTGATTTTGTTCACCAAATATTACAACAAAAAAATGTCATCCCCTTAAGTTTATTTTTTTGTAAAACGGTTGCGCATAAGAAGACACATGGATAGATCTCATAAAAAGAATCTTATTCTCAAGAGAGTGACACGTGGTTTGAAATGGAAAAACATTATAGCCAAGGGTAAGCGCCCTCGCCGTATCAAGCTCAGCACGAAGAGGTACGATAGGAAAAGGCAGACAAATCAAATTGATGTTTCACTTACATAAGAACAGTTTTGACCAAATTATCTTCATCAAGAGCACCTTGGTATGTGAGCTCATCGGAGCCTTTGCTGTAAGGATATTATTATTAGACATTAATAAATAGGAATATTTATTAATTTTATTGCATCATCATGGTCAACGGTTACCACCACCACCATGATTCATTCTGTATTCTCACCGGTAGAACTTGATGGTCGGGTATGTTGTGATGTTGTTGTTCTGGCAGACATCAGTCCAATCGAAGCAGTTCACACGAGCGAGACGAACGTTGAAATTACCGATGTCTTTCTTACCTATGGAAATCAGAAACCATAATCACTATTGATATCTGAAATTTTTTATATTGAATATCACAATCACCATGTATCATCACCAACATCGTCATCATCATTATCACCGTCATTATATATCATCATCATCAATATGTATCGCCGTCATTACCACCGTCATCAACATCATCATCATCATCACTAACATCGTCATCATCATTATCACCATCATTATATATCATCAGCATCAATATGTATCGCCGTCATTATCACCATCATCAACATCATCATTATAAGCAGCATACCATCTTCACCACCTTCATAAGCAACATCGCCATCATCATCACTACCGCCATTATCATCATCATATACATCACCATCATCACCACCTTTATGAGCAAGATCCCCACCATCATCATCACCACCATCATTATCATCATCATATACATCACCATCATCACCTTTATGAGCAACATCACCACCATCATCATCATCATCATTATCACCATCATTATAGTCATCATCATCGACATCATCATAAGCAGCATCACCACTATCATCATTATCACCATCATCATCATCATAAGCAACATCATCTACATCATCATTGATCAATACCTAAGCTCAATGCAGCTTGCACGTAAGGTCCAACCAAAGCACGTGACCTAGAATCCCAGGGCTGGAAGAAATTGACGACCAGCAAGTCGCCCTGTTCACGTGTTGACATGAAGGTCTTGTCCGTCAGTGAAGGTACTTTATCCTCGGGGACTTTAGGAAGATCGCTGTACCACACTGCTCCTGCAACCTCGTCGTCTTCAGTCTCTTCCGCTGATATCGTTCAAAACAAGCAGGTAAAGGGAGCAACAAAAAATGTTTTAAAAAATGAAACCTCTGGACTGTTTAAAAGTCAGGGCATGGCAAACACACTGATCAAACCCTGAAACAACCTCTGGGCTGATCTAAGTCAGGGCATGGCTAACTCACAGATCAAACCCTGAAACAACCTCTGGGCTGATCTAAGTCAGGG
>NW_022261507.1:28219-50134 GCF_009602425.1 Actinia tenebrosa | reverse complement strand
TTAATGAACAGCAAAAGGTGTAATAATATCAATACTAAGGTATTGCTTTAGCATTCTTAAAATAAAGACATGCTCGACTAATTTGGCAAAGAAAAGTAGCCTATCAGTTTAGGACGTGTACTGAACCGGAAAGTACTCCAAAGTACCCCAATATTTTGATGCGTATCTCTAATGTCTTGAAGAATTTAGAAAATAGTAGTCTGCGTAGCCTTCCCTGATAGCAGAGCCTATTTTCCTTTTGTTTTGGTTGAGAGAGAAAAATAGACTCTGCCGATGTAGGACGTTATTTCTGTCACGCATGCGTGGCGTAACAGAGCAACGCTGTCATGATTTTGACAGCCGCTCTCGTTAAACAATGTTTGGCGCCACGGTGTCTTAAAGGCCTATTTACACGGCACGATTTGCCGCGCGCGACTTGACGTATACGGCAAATTTTGGTACCATTTACACGAGCACAACTTGTCGCACGCGGCACGAAAAAAACGCGAGCAATTTACTCGTCATTAAAGCAAATGTTTCTTTTTGTAAAATGCCACCATACACAGTTGAGAAGTGCAGTAAATGATCATGTCTACCTTGTTATTTGATGAGAACATTCAGAATTTTTGCACTTCGTGTTTAATTACCGGTAAAGACGTTTTCATGGAAATCCGCCATTTTGTTTTGGAATCAGCTAGTTCCAGTCCCAATCTCGGTCAAAATCGTCATATTTACGTCATTTTCCTACGGCATGTCGTAGGGTTTTAAGCCAAAGTTTAAAATGCTACGACAAGTCTTGAGGCCGCGTACGTCTGTCGTAGGACCATTTACACGACCCGATTTTGAGCTGATTTTGCCGTATACGTCAAGTCGCGCGCGGCAAATCGTGCCGTGTAAATAGGCCTTACATTTGCTCATGCGCACTACATGTAATCGGTTAAAAACCGGTTTTAAAACTGGTTTTGTTCGTCCACAATCGTGGACGGCGGTGTATCAAAGGAAACGCTCTACATCGGCAGAGTCTCCTTCCTCCTCGCCTGAAAGAAGGGAGAGAAAGAGAAGAGAGACTCTGCTAGCAGGGAAGCGTAGCCAGGCGTTCCTTGTGGGTTTTGGGGAGGCTTTTGGGGAGGTTTGGGGAGGAGAGGAGAGAGGGAACGCCTTCCTTAAGTACAATTGACTTTTTTCAATTTCGAAAATATTAATTTCTAGTGGTTTACAGTCAAACAAGCTCACGCGTTGACCCCTAGATTCGATCAATAAAATCATTAGTCAATTATTCCTTTTATACGTACTAACCGGAATAATGCAATATTGCAATATTCCATGAAAATTCAGTTCATTATTCGACTCGTGATGAAGAAGGTAAATCATCTAAATTACAGATACCTTCGAGCAGAAGTCGCTCTCTTATTTCATAAGCATACACACTAGGTTTTGTCATTTCCATGCCTCAATTACTTGGAGTATATCATCAGTAATATTGTAGGGAACGCTCCCGCCTTGAGCAAAATGGAGACACAGTTCCATGTCGTCGATAATGTTGAAGTATTTTCTGGACTCCCCAACTAGAAATTTTCAGTTGTCGCGAAATTGCTTTATTGCACAATCCGCTATTGCTGAGATAACAATTTCCTGTCGAATAATATCAGGTAAAGGCTTTCCCGGCACATAAACACGTCCAAGACTATTTTTTGGCCGCCATGTTTTCTTGGTCTTCCGGCTGTGTTAGCACTGATTAACCAATCAAAATGTCGTATGTTGAATTTGAAGTTGATTGGAATTTTCATATCTTCGGTTTCGACGTTGTAAATTTCAACTGAATAATGAAATCAAAATTCGAAAATTCAAATCATTAATCGACTCTAGGGGTCAACGCGTGAGCTTGTTTGACTGTAAATTAAATTGGATAACCCTGGATCCTCGTCTGTGCCTAAGGTAAAAAGCTCTATTCTCGTGCTATTTCAGGCGGTTCAACACCATGATTTTTCCACTGGTCCTCGGATTGGCTTTCATTGCCACAGCACGTACAGCTCCTACAAAATGGATCGATATGTCATATCCATTCGTCGAGAATGTCACCATCTACTGGCCCGGTAATACTCTGTACCAACACCGTATGGTCTTCGAGGGACACTACCCTGGCACCAAAATCTTCATTACCATATCAGATTTCATCGGAGGTGAACATGGAGGAACGCATATAGACGCGCCAAGACACTTCAACGAAGCTGGCATAACTTTAGAGAAAATCCCTATTGAATCGATGGTAGGTGATGCTATCGTGGTGAATGTATCAGCGAAATGTGACCAAGACCGTGACTATCAAATGAGCGTTGATGATCTGAAGGAATGGGAGAAGACATATGGACCAATACCTGCGAAATCTATTGTATTCATGTACACTGGTTTTGGAAGGTCTTATCCAGACAAGAAAAAGTACTTTGGAACCAACACTCCTACAAATACCAGCACCTTCCATTTTCCAGGTAACAAGTGGGAGTAGTACCGGATATCAATTATGTTTTTTGGGGAGGAAAAGGGTAGGGATAGATGTGTCTTAAAACTTGTAAAATAATGGAAATGGAAAATCTAAATCCATTATATTGACTAAAGCATTCAACGCCAGATCGAATTAGAATTGAAGTGTTAATTTTTGTGGAGGGAGGAAAACCGGAGAAAAACCCTCGAAGCACAGGAGAGAACCAACAAACAACTCTACTAACATATGACACCGAGCCTAGCAGGTTATAGAAATAGAGCTCTGAAAAAAGTTAGAAGAGTTACGCACAAAAAGGTGCACGATAAAAAGTGGAAAGAAGACAGGGGGCTACGTAACCTTTACGTTAGGGTGTCTCTAAACTCTGTCCTCTAATATAAGAAGAACGACCATAGATGTCAGTTTGCGCGAGCTTAAGATTTTCAATAGTTTATTATGCAGTGCACTAAGTTTAATATCTATTGCTTCGAGAAATATCAACTCAAAATCGAACAAAAAAAAATCGACTTGATAACTTACCAGAATCCTTGTTTCTTTCTTTCAAAGGAATAGATCCGGTCGCGGCCCAGTGGTTGGTCGATAACAACAAGATCAAACTCTTTGGCATCGACACTCCTTCTTTTGACCGTGGCCAAAGTCTTACATTCGGTTCTCATCTAATCCTCTTAAAAAGAAACATCCCTGGTATAGAGAATGTGGCCAACCTTCACCTTCTTCCACCCAAAGGTGCCGAGGTGTTCGCTGCTCCCATGAAGATTAAAGAAGGCAGCGGAGGACCTTGTAGGCTGTATGCGAGAATCGCAGACAAAATGGTTGTCAGTAGAGGGGTCGACCCTGGGTTCCATTTGACGCCTGGTCTTGTCTTGATGTCGATCACTTTCTTGCTTATTAATTTTTAATGTGTGATTTTCAGTTTTACATCGATGTGTAGATCAAGGCTCAGGCCAAACGTCGAGCTTCACATGAGTCAAACCTAATTTGAAACAATGGATAATAAGGCGGTCTTCTTTGATGTCATGAGGTTCGGCGCATGTGAAGTTCGACGTTTACCCTAAGTAACATAAGCCTCAGTGTTAAAGCGGTTTTCTTATCAGTGGGGAACGACCACGGCATGACACTGATTCGTAACCGTGCTTTGGCCGTATCTTAACGTAACTACGAGCTGTGAATGACTGAATTGCTGGAAGACAATGAGAAGAAGTTACAGTCGTACCGTGTACGTGCAGTAAGTCTGTACCGTGTGTTTAATTTCCCACTCATATGAAAACAGCTTGTTCCACTGACGTCTTTACTTAGTTTGGTCGAGTCTCCGTCACCCCACATAACTCACTCACTCACTGCAAAAGTAAGTCTGGCACATTTGGGAAGTGCGCTGCCAGCAAAGTCATTAATGTGTTTGGACTACTTATAGCTAGTCGTCTCGCGCTAACGCCTTGAGAACGGTTCAAAGCTAGGACGATGTCGTTAATCCCATGCCGTGTATCTTTATTTTCACGCTTAAGTGAAAACTCCGCTAGATAGTTTTTTTGATTGACATATTATGTCATAAAACAGTGGCGAGAGTCAAGAGTTGTCTCGGAGTTTGAAGTACAGACAACACACCTGTTAGCCAAAATACATTCATAGAAGGAGTAATTCCTTGTCAATGCTTCTTTTGTAGTTGTGATCATTGTTACTTGGTGTGCATGGTATGTGTATCAGAAACTAAGTCCATGCTGTATATTATCCGATCTCGTACCAAGAGCCTGTTTTTTCTTGCCTGCTGGCATAATTCAATGTTTTCTCATTTCAGACCGCGGGTCATACGTTTGAGTTTGAGTTGCATCCATATTTATGTATGTTCACATGTGCCACAATTAAACCAAAAAAAAAAGATACTCTAAGGAATGGAACACTATCTGAAATGATATAAACAATACGCCCTAGCTACCTTGACCTGAACACTGCCCCTATTTGAACACCCCTATATGGAACACTGCCCCTATTTGAACACCCCTATATGGAACACTGTCCCTATATGGAACACTGTCCCTATTTGAACACCCCTATATGGAACACTGCCCCTATATGGAACACTGTCCCTATTTGAACACCCCTATATGGAACACTGCCCCTATATGGAACACTGCCCCTATTTGAACACCCCTATGTGGAACACTGCCCCTACATGGAACACTGTCCCTATTTGAACACCCCTATATGGAACACTGCCCCTATATGGAACACTGTCCTTATTTGAACACCCCTATATGGAACACTGCCCCTATATGGAACACTGTCCCTATTTGAACACTCCTATATGGAACACTGCCCCATTTGAACACCCCTATATGGAACACTGCCCCATTTGAACACCCTAATATCGTACTCGGGGCTCGTATTTAACACCCCTATACTGATCAGTCATCTGATGTAATCCATATTAACTGGGTCTAGTGACCCTTGTTTTTACAAGTCAAATATTTAGCCTCTTTTAATCATTTTAAGATAACCATTAGATATTTTATACTACACTCTTATAATTATCATGAATCATCTTATTACTCGCATATTTATAAGATAGAAAGATCAACGGTTTGGGTTACCTGTGGTCAGTGTTATTTTGGAGATCGCTTGACACAGATATCCCTTGCAAAATAGATTTGTTCACAGATTATGGTAAAGATTAAAGTATTATATACAAAGATGCACCGACTGTTCAATGTGCTTACTTCAGAAGTTATTCTAAATAATTAAGTTTCAAAAATAAAGGACTACGAATAGAGCCGATATCAAAGAATGTTGGCGAACTCGCGTTTTTAGCCTTATTTACCCGAAAGTAGATTTATGCTAAAGCTCAGGTCAAACGTCGAACTTTATATGAGCCGAACGTAATTGAAACAATGGATAACAAGGCGGTCTTCTTTGATGTCATTAGGTTCGGCTCATATGGAGTTCAACGTTTGACATGAGCCTAACACAATTAGACCTCAAGGTTTACGAGTTAATAGTAGATTATTTGGTCTTCGCGTCTAATTGTTAACTTGAATGGGTTTTACGTCGTTGCGCAGCCTATGATGCGCGATAAGTTAATGGAACGAATTTCGAAGAGAAGAATTAGTGAAATAGTCGGTGCTGGAAGAATTAACTTTTCATATATTGTTATCTTTGAGGATGCGATGGAGTGAAAACATTTAACCCGAGAAATAAAAAAATGTTAGTCAACATGTAATACTCATATAGACACAAAAGAAAACAATGGAAAGAGACTAATGTGTATTAATCAAATCCAACTAGTGGTCTAACATCAATGCTGCGTTCTGATTGGATGAGCTACCACTTGGCTATATCCTACTACTGTAGTAGCGAAAAGTGCCGGCTTTGAGATGCATAACATTAAATGTACTTTGAATTCAAAACTTGTTAGCATTCATATATTTGATCGACTAGTTGGATTTGACTAAAACAATTAGTGCTCTCTCCCCCACGGGTTTAGTTACTTCACTCTAGGATCAAGTAATGTTAATTACAAGGATTATAATAATACTAATGTTTTGCCCGAATAACTGTATAACAATATAATCTATACCCAACGCCCTTCGCAATGAATTTTCCACTATTCATTGACTTGAGCTAGTAATTTCTATATAACAATGAATTTGATCTAAAAAGACGTTCTTTGATCTAGCGTTCTTCGCTGATTGACATTGATCTTCGAACTTTCAAATCGACATCCATTAACTCGGAGTCCTAAAAAGAGTTAAAAACAGCGGATTTAGCTACTATTTCTTATCGGAACAAATCTCTTTTACCAATATGGTGGAGTCAATAAATTTGTGTGAATAGTCCCCTTTACGGTTCCCTGCGGCATCTTGAAAGGTAGCCGTTCCTTTGCATCGAAGCGAGACGAACGGTGAGCTTGCAATGGTAGAGACCTTTTTTAACATCTTGGACAATTATTCACATGTCTCTATCATTGCAAGCTCACCGTTCGTCTCGCTTCGATGCAAAGGCACGGTTACCTTTCAAGATGGCGCAGGGAACTGTGAAGGGGACTATTGTGTTGGTGATAAACGCTATAGTCAACTGATTCCATTAGTAACTTGGAAATCATTGGTTTGGTGGGGTATGACAAAGGCAACCCGGATTCGATCTACTAGAATATGTTAAAAGTCGCACGGGTTTACAATGTAAGAAGTATTTGTTAGTTCTATAAGTTACATATGTTTTGTCTATCCCTTGTCCAGTATAAATTTATGGAATGTTGGGGAATTAGAAAGTTGGAGCAATTCTCTATTGAATAGCCATGTTAGTGGCTATAAAAACATCAACCAGATGCATGGAATACTCAATAGACCTCTTCATCTTGGGCGTAATATTTTCCCATTTCAAACCACGTGTCATTGTCTTGAGAATAAAATTATTTGTTTAAGATGCATCCATATTCGTGTGCCTTCTCATGTGCAACCGTTAAACAAAGAAATGATACTCTAGGGAATGACAAATGGTTTGAAATGGTAAAATATTACACCCAGGGTAAAGAGGTTTATACCATTATAGCCACAATACGCGTGTATCCGTCTCTCAATGGTATAACGGAAACGAAAGAAAAAGAGAGTTTTCAATCTCCTGCTTTATGTACATACCATCCCTTCACAGACGCTCATTGCCCTACCGCGCAATCCTATTGGTACATTCTGGTTGTATATTGATGATGTTGCTAAAGGACTCGCACCAGCAAACACCTCACGACTTGGAGTAACACTGGAAAATAATGAGATGAGATGAGTTGGGAAAGGAAGTGAAAGGGAAAGAACTGAGATATGAGGAAAAATGAAAGATAGTGAAAGATAGAAACATTATGAAAAATGGAGGATTAAATGGAGGAAAAGTTAGATAAAAAAGAATGACTGAGAAAGGACTTTTAAAAAAGGACTCAAAAACAACAACAACAACGAAAAAGCAACAACAAAAAACAAACAAAAAAACAACAACAAAAACAAACAAACAAACAAACAAAACAAAACAAAACAAAAAAGAAGGAAAAGAAGGGGTGATATTTTTTTCTGACTTACTTCGATGAAGAACGTCTGACCATGTTACTCTTTCTTGGTGTTTTATTCATTGACAAGGCACGACTTACTTTTCTGGTTGTACGTTTGGCAACCCTATCAAAATAAACAGTTTGGGTGAGCTGTACTGAACTAGATATGAAATCAAAGCAAGGAACAAAAACATTTTTTCTGGTTTGGTGTATTTCACCAGGCTAAGTAAATGATGCAACTTTAAGGATTAATCAGACCCATTGGAGCATAATCTCCCCATATCAATTTAGCAGACAAGACGATATTGCCCTATTTCACTATGACGTCACTGCTTGTTTATATTGGGGATAGAATCGCCAAATCCAATAGAAAATTCAACAAAATTTGCTCCTAGCGAAACAGTTTAATCTAAAATAGCCTGGTTTTCAGATATAATATGTGTTAATATGTACTAAAAATATTCTGAGAGTTTGCTGGCTATTCTACTTCTCTTCGTGGATTGATACAGGTTTTCAGAACAATTTTCGGTGAATTTGCGTTGATCTGACCCCCTCCGACGACCATGATCCTTTGCATTTAAACAATAGATTGTTTTGATTTGACGTCATAGTGAAATAGGGCAATTTACTCTTCATGAAAATTGTTGTTTGGGTGCGCCAAATCGAGCAGCTCTGGGAGTTGTTACAAGTGATCCATATAATGTGTGCGAGGTGAATAACATACAATTTTGAGCAGTCGATATTGAGAGGGGTATTTTCATGGATGGGGTGTTACCTAACAGCTCTACTTAGTGTACCACCCGTAGAGAGGTCACTCTTGCTCAGCATTAACTCCTGAGGATCTACAGTTGTCACAAAGTTTTCCTGGCGAAGAAAATAGAAACAATCATTAGACCCTGGCTAAACGAGGAAACATGTTTCCCGCGCGCATATTCCCCGATGATTCCAAGTTTAGCCAAATGCGAAACATTGCTACGTGCAACAAATTTTGCTTCCAAGACGCAAAAATGTTTCTGCTGTGCGGCAGAAACATCTCATGCTTCCAAGACGCATGGAAACAATGTTTCCCAATGTTTCCTCATTTAGCCACGAAAGTCAACATTCTAAAAGTTCGTTACTTAGCAACGCTAGCTCTATCTTGAAAGTGCGCATGCGCTAACCGATATTGAACAAACATGTTTCCCGATGTTCCCTGACAGTTTTTCCACCTTTGGAAACATTTAAGTTAACATGTTTCCTCGTTTAGCCAGGGCCTTAGACAACGATTTGATAACAAAAAATATGAATTTAAGCTCACTTACAGTGTCAGTGGTACATGCGGTATTTGCCAGGCCCATGGTAAGTTTATATAACCAATCTTCTTTCTGGATGTCATCGTTGATGAGTCTGAACATCAACAGCTTTTCTTTCATTTCATTAGCAACGCGATAGATAATACCAAACAGATTCTGACAATCTAGAGGTTGAACAGAGAGAACATATAATTATGGATGGGCTACCTGTGGTATTCCCAGTAGTGCTTTGCAGGCAGCGAGTATCAATTACCTTCATTATCTCGTATATTGACCACCCTTCTGACGTGAGATAGAGGAATAAATTCTAAGTGTTTGTAAGCCTTCTGCGGGGTTCGAATGGCCGCAGGACTTTTCATTGCTTTGTTTATCTTCATCCCACGACGCTTCGTCATCTACAAAGAAAGAATGATTATTACATTTGCAACTCAAAATCAAAGTAGTGGGATACCTGTGTTAGGTGACACAGGGAGCCCGTCACAGTCTTTCTTTACGTACCTCTAAACTGTCGTTGAATAGGAATATCGTAACGGGTTCTCCTTTGCCGCATACGCCGTCTCCAAGCTCAAAAGTATCAGCTTTAGTAACGTAGCTACGATGTGACGATAAAATGTACGCCTGGGAGGGAAAAGCAAATAAATGTTTATGAGACAGGAAACGGAAATATTCAGAGAGAATTTCCACTGGCAGACACTGATTATTTTTGCGCACTTTTCGACGCGCAACCCAAGTTTTTTTTTGTTTTTTTTTTTTGCGCGCAAATTATGATACATTATCATAGTCATAATTATCATTACGAAATAATGTTGTTTCGATCAAAAATTTATTGAACAAAATTTATTTCGCAGAAATGCACGCAGCAATCAATACTTACAGGGCAGCCATCCACGTCTCGTAGGATCTCGAACATCTGTACTTGACCTTCTGTTTTTCGTTTGTCTTCATTGATATGCCTGTTTCATGAGATTAATACAACAAAGATTTACCTAACATATATTATAAAGACAACTGGATATGGACATTAGTGGAGAATTACGATTCGTGTTTCCAAAGCTCAAAAAAAAAAAAAAAATTCCTGGGTGATATTCAAATTTTATCAAACCCTGAAACGACCTCTGCGCTCATCAAAGGCAGAGAATGGCTAATTCATAAATCGAACTTGAAGAAGGAGGAAGACTCCAAAGAACCAGGAGAAAAAACTTGAATCAAGGGAGAGACCCCACAAACTCTTCTCTCTTGGGATGTTGAGTCCAGGAATCAAACTTGATATCCAAGAGGTGAGAGGCGAGTGCACTAGCAAAACACCACTCTTGATCTCATAATGCATAGGGTTGCGGTACTAAATTCCGGGGGGGGGGGGGAGCAAAAGTTCCGCATTTGGCATTTGCGAATTCAACTCAGCAATACTATGCTTACCACTGAGAGGTTGTGTGGGAAATGTATGGGTAAATTTGGAATCATACTTACATCATAACGTTCTTCAGGGCGTCAGATGCTTGCATAAGAGGCACGTAATCAGGATTGTTCTTGTCTGTTCTCTTGAGAATATCTGGAGGGAAGAATGAAAAAATGTATTATTCGTTGTCTCCAAATATAAGAACGGAAGAGCAGTTTAGCAGCAGTACTGGCACTACAAATAAACAAACAAACAAACAAATAAATAAACAAACAAACAAGCAAATAAATAAATAAATAAACAAACAAATAAACAAACACGTTGCCCGCGCACTTGGAGAGGACGGCGCGCGCATGGAAAACCACTTGCTCGCCCCGTTGCCTAGTCTTGCAACAAGAAGCTAACAAAAAAGACGCAGGGTAGAAAAGGACCTTTGCGCGCAGGTCATACCACACTCTTTTCAAAAAAAACTGACCTGATAATAGAAGATTCATACTCGGTAGCCGTTGCACGGGTCGTATAAGCAGCTCAGCCAAAGACTGACGACCACATTCTGATTTACTCAAACAAGCCTGCCAAATAATATGAAGATTATTAATGGTCTAACTAGGGTAGCTATGTCAACAATCACTATGGTAACATACCTTGAGGAATGCATGGAATCTAGGATTTTCTCTGTCGTGTTTGTTAACAGTTTCTTTGCTCATCTCGAAGTAGTTAACGAAAGGCGGATAGACCTTGCACAGTACGTCGGCCTGAGGAGAAGATACAATTGTGAGATATTACGAGAAGTTACAAATTGGGTTCACTCTTCATCCCTCGTTTAACAAGTTGCGCAATTTTTGTTTACCTTATTTTGCTGTTCCGAAACTTTTATAAATAGTTTTACCCCTCCCCCCTACCCCCCTCGTTCGAGGAGTTGTGACCCGAGGAGTTGCAAGCTAGGGATTTTAAAGCCACACAGGGTTCCCTTTGGCTATATTTCTTCATGTTTAACGATATGAATACGATTTCATTATAAAACGTTAACATGTCTGGTTTCTTACGTGGTTAAGAATCACTTTTCCAATACACTTGTCTTCTGACCAGGAAGATATAATGGCTTCTATCTCTTCCTACATAGAGTGAAAACATAGGCATCAAAACAGGCGTGAAGCTTCTGCTCATCCAATTAGACGTACATTACAGGGAAACAATGTAAGAAGCTACTTAAAGCTTCGTAGCTTGTGTTGTTCGTGGTCCCTGTCTTCTTCGCAACCCCGCAGAATATCGAGCAACACAAGCTATAAGTTTTGCATTACTTTTAGCCCTCGCTAGTTTACTCTGGGTTTCACAGGCTTTCGCGATAATCGTCTGCCGTAAGCTACTTAAGCAATGCATGGGACGGTACAAATATTTGCACCAAGAATATTATTACTCTTATCTTACTGCGCGCTCGTTATGTATGTTAAGTTATCCCAGTTCACCACCTCCCTGGTTAGCCTGGATGAAAGCGAGTTCCTCTCGTGGGATTGGGACTTTCTACACAGGGTACCCAAAGAGAGAAAGTTACTACTTACCATGATCTTAGTATGTACATCGAGGATGTCAGGGAGACTACCAAATATGGTTTTGATACTCTCTGTAGGTACGATAGGACCACGTGGATCGGTCTCGAGGGGCTCCTTGAACACCTGCGAAAATATGAACCAAGTAATAATTAGTAAAGTATATCCTTTGCGCATTGGAACGGACTAGGGAGAGGGAGGGTGTGACTTCATGGTATCTCAAATCCTTTTTTCTAGGGAACAAGGTCAAGTCAATGGTTAATGATATGAACCTAATTTGATTGATTTAGGTGGTAGGTACCAGTAATACCCCACCCCCTCCCCCTCAAAGACCTGTTGAAATACTTGATACTGGGGGTCTGTAGTGACTATTTCTATACACCAATACGTTGTTTAGCATACATGCAAATAGACAGTTCATTCATTTCCGCTATTTTACTTTTAGTTTTGTAGATATTTGAGGACAAAATCAAGATTTAAATTTACCTCAAGAGTTGGTGGTTACCAGGTTACCCCACCCCTCCCCTCTCGGGTCCGTAAGATGAAAGTTGTTTTGCGTGACGACACTGATAGCGACTGCGAGGGAGTGAATAAGTCCTCCGGACTCCTGTACTTCAAAGTAGTACATGCTAAAGTCGTAGCAGAGTCAACACTTCTTAGACACATACCTTCAATATGGTAGTCAGTATTCCAACATAGTTCTTTTCTGTTTGGAGTAGTTCCATGGTAACTTGTTGTCTTGCTGTTGGAGCAGGTTTAGGGGTGCTAAGAGGGGTGATGGTACCACTGGGTGTGGCATCGCCTGATAAAAACAAGCACGCATATCAATATCGCATATTACTACTTAATCTGTACCAACATGCAACAAGGAGTTAACCCACACAACCCTATTCATATCTCTAAAAGACGCGCGGAAAAATGTCTTGATAAACACGAAAACGAGGTAAGTGATGACAATCTACCTAAATTGGTTGGACGTATTATTTTCCCATTTCAGATCACGTTATTAATATTCACTAGGCAATAAGGGTCTTTGCGTCAAATTGATAATCACGTAGTATCATAGAAAAAGCAAGAATACTCAAGGGAATGACAAATGGTCTACCGGCGATTAGGTCTATTTGCTTCGTTTTTAATTCGTTGTATATACGAGTCTCCGCGCTACTTTTAGAGATTTGGATACGATCTATCGATTGAAACTTTACTGACCTCGTCCAGCTACTGGGGTGGCGGGCGACAGAAGCGTGTAGTCGAGCAATGAACCAGAGACTGATAACAAGTCCCCACTCTTTCTCTTGTTTTTGAATAGAGGAGAGTCTGGGGATAGCAGGTCAGTGATGTCAGATTCCTTGATTTTTTTGCGTTTTCGTTTTCGTCCTACGCTGGCCGGAGTGTTCTGCTTGGTGGTTTGATCATGAGGCTAACAACAAAAGAAATAATAATAATAATTAGAGGAAGGGATGCATACTTGTATATCTGGGTCGTTTAAACCTGATTTTTACTAGCGATCTTAGCCTAAGAGTTTTTTTATTGGGTCCAACGCAAGCACAACACAGAGGTCCAATACTCCCATTTCGAGTTTGCCTTTGCTATAAGCCTCGATTGTGTACAATTTAAAAAAAAATTAAGGTCCATTTTATAGTAAGGAATGTACGTACTACGGTACAATACGAGTTGATTAAAATGCCACGGGTATTGGTTGAATAGCAAAATATTTTAACGCAAAACCGAGAGTAAGGCCGAGCAAAGAGAACTCGAAACTGGAGTACTGGACTTTCTTTTGCTAACGTTATGGAAAAGCAAGCTTTAAAAAGAGGAATAGAAGGCGAGCTGGTGAGATTTAAATGGTTACTGATTTAAATGGTGTACATCTTTGAAGCTCATAAAACTCATCCCCTCTCCCTCGAAAAGTGGTAAAGTCAAAGCTCAAGTCATTTTGAAAATTAAGACAAATCTTCCTTATCGACGAGGAATGTTTGTCACAAATCGCAAGACATAAATCTTATAAGTATATAAGCCATTCCGAGGTGGAGGAAAAAACTGGATCGAGCCGTTGGCATTGCAGTGCATTGTGGGGCTGTTCTATGGGACTTATAAATAGATACCATCTTAGAAAAGTGTCCCACAATGCACTGCAATGCCAACGGCTCGACCCAGTTTTTTTCTCAATCTTGGAATGGCTATTTTGCTGCACAAAGACGAGCAATGTTACGATAATAACGCTCGATATGGTCTTCAGGATATATACATTGCGGAAAATAATAAAAATTTATTTTATTCTTACATGTTAGACTTAAAGTTCGAAGCCTCTTTTGGCAGTGTTTCTACTCCCTAGTCACTAATACTACATTAAATATCTTACAACACGCAACCCTCTCTGAGTTCGCATGTCCTTGAAAAGAAAGACCACTTATAGGAATGAGCTGACGCGTGATTCCACAACAAAAACAATCAAAAGTAATAAAACCTCCTAAAGATATGAAAACCGCAAAGGATTTAAAAAACAAAATCATGGTATAATTGAAAGATTTTCTGAGGTGATGTGGACTGTAGAATGAGGAACTAAAAACTAAAGGGAAGTTTGTTTTTGGGCTGCAAAAATGGGTGAGCTATCTTTATTTAGGTTTTAATCTAAGGAATAAAAGCGAAATGAGTTTTAAATACCGAGTTAAACTCGACAGGTGTCAAAATAGTCTCAAAAATTTAGCCAGAAGTATTTTTACAGCAAAAATATTTTTACAGTAATTTTGGCCTCTGACGCGGACCTCTTTTGAGACCTCAAGTTGGCATTTGATATCCTTGCGGCCTAATACCCCTAGACGGGAGTCTATATGCTTAACATGTGACATCTAATGAACCTCTGGGAAGTAGTGGTACATCGATACCTCTATTAAGCAGACACCCTTTATCTGACGGACACTACCTCGGATAATAACCGGAATATTCTTACTATGTCGATCGTAAAACAAGCCTATATACAGCGCACACAAGGCATGCAAGGTCCCGTAGGCATTCGCTTAATGAAGGGAACACTGTATATTTCTAATGGCCTAATTGGCCCTAGCTCCAGGTGCTCGCCTAATACACACTCTATTTTATTTGATTAGTTTATTACTCCGTAATTAGCGGTCAAATTATTACGAGTATGACCGAAAAAGTTTTTGAAATATACTTTTTTTTCGTTTGTTTCACAGCACTTTGCAAAGTGCAAAAGTTGCTTTGAAATTTAAGGCATAAAGTGTACAATAGTGTAGAAATCGCCGCAGTCTGTGCAAACCAATGCAGTGTAATGCAGTCAGCTTGGGCATAGACGTTGAACCTTAAATGTATCGAGTGCAGCAAAGACAAAAGATCAAGGCGATCTTTGATCTGATTTGACTAGGTACAACAAAGGTTAAGGGCTGCATGTAACGGGCATCATATTACAAAGACTACTACTGTTTTTGAGATTGCATGTTTCGCTTTCAATGAATAAACAATAAATAAATTCTCAGTAAATGAATGGTGAAAACTTACGGTGGAGGTGAATGGGTAGAGCGATTCATCAGCACATCCATCCATGTGAATACTTGCCCAAAACCACTAGAATAAATAAGACAATATCATAGAAATAAGCAATATAAAAATATAGGATGAAAGAAAGAAATAAAGTGAGAATATAATGACTGAAAATAGCTACAATAACCATGACATTGGGCAAATAAAAACAACTTATACAGTTCTTTAAGTCGTCGCAAACTAAGATATAAAAACTTTTGCTTCTAGTCAGAAGAATTTTGTGTGAATACAAGAAGAAAAAAAGGATTTTTCGATTCCCTGTCTCAACGCCTCGACCGACACCATTCCCTAATGTGCAGCATGGTTAGATATCTCGTACAGACTCCTAGACGCTATACCAGCAGCATTCAAGTCACTAACTTGCCTTTGATAGTAAAGCATCTTCACTGTTATCAACAGGAGGTTGTAATTCAGTTTTGGAGAATGTTGGAGCCATGATGTGACAGATATATTGGATTATTTAACACGAGTATTTTTGTTTATTTTCGTCGTACGGTTATACTTCCTGTGTATTGGTTACTTTAGATGCTGAAAGCATTTCATTTTCATTGGTCAGGGATATTTCAGTTTTCGAGTTTCGAGTCTGGATTTTTAGTGAAGACTTGAAAACTTTAATAAATGGTTTCCTGTTTGGGTTCAAATGTTCTTCTCTTGGAGATCAAAACTTAAAATCGCAATTAGTTTAAAAGTATTTTTTTTAAACTCAAAACTCGAAAATGTGTACTTTTTTTGCTTTCCCGTCGTGTTCACAATATTCACGATCTCATAAATTTTTGTTAAAATGTTTTGTGTGCTAGAATATCACAGAAACAATCTTTGTAATTCATGGCATTTTTCTTAACGTTTTAGATTCACCAAAAAATTTTTGTTTCGCTGGAGGAGACGTATTAGGGGTTTGAATAAGGCCGGTGAGGGTTCAGAGAATGCACCAGTAAATGAGCAAAATTATCTGACTTGAACTACAATTTATATCTCAGTAATTTGTAACATGTTTAAACTCTCCGGCTACTTCATGACCCTCTCTTATCATTTCAAAACTTAATGAAAACCTTGCCGTTGATTGACGGCATGAACTAGATTGATAATGAGATCATCATTATCAACAACGATAAAACATAATTTTCAAGTACAAAATTAATATAAGTTCTAATAAGTTTTAATATGGTTCTATTTAAAGAATTATATTTATTTAAAGAGAGCGGTTTTGGAAGCGTATATAAAAAAGCGCACACTCTTATTGGTTAGTTCAAGAAATTAATGAGGTGCGTCCACGAAAAGCGCGCACAGCAGTTGGTTAGTTAAGTACATTTACATATCTTCCATGAAAATTCGCACTTTGATTGCTCAGTCAGAAGTCTATAACATGCTGTCCATGAAAAGCGCGAAATCTGATTGGTTATCTAGAAAACAATAACGTGCCTTCCAAATACAGGGCGCCTCTGATTGGTTAGTTAGAAGACAATATGCTTTCCACCAAAAGCGCACACACTAACTATTTAATCATCTGAAATTTGCCAGTAGAATTTGGTAATGATATCTATTTATATAGCACTCTTTTCCGTATGCATATGTTCAAAGGCGCTTCACAATGAGTTTTGAACGAGAGGTGGTTAGTATGAGGCGTAGGCACTGAGGGTGGTCACWGCCAGGGTTTCTTTACGTCCTCAGTGGTTCTTTTATGTCACTCCGATATTGGTTAGTAAGTGTGAAGAGACAGGACCACCATTTAAAGTGGTCATACGAGCCACTTGAACGTCTAACCATTTATTTGCAGATATTATTACAAAGGCAACACCTTCTCCTCAGTTATTTTAAGACCCTGAGTGTTGATCCAGCCGAGGCATTCCACGACCTCCTGCACAACAGACCGACGCTCTTACCAACTGAGCTAACCGGATGGTGGTATCTTTGAGGTTGTAGTAACTTATCCTACGATTTTTTCCAATCCCTGCTTTCAAGACCTTTGCAAAATATTTACTTTGACAAACAGGCAACAAAAGTCATAGGATTGACATGCATGCTTACCTCTTGTTTTACTACAAATGTTTGTGACGAGTTTCTGATGTTATCAGGAAGTTCCTTAACTCCATCCTCCACCACTACATGAGTACAGCTCGCATTACTTGAATCGACAAATTTACCACCTAACCATTTGGGAAAATCAACAATTAATAATGATTGATGATTGATGAATAATTATTTTTATTAATCAAAATGAATACTGAACATTATTTTAAGCGGTACCTTGTAACTATGATAAGCTATAAAATTTTTAATAATAACTTAATATTATTTTAACTTAATGTAAACTTATACTTGGATAAACTATTTTTAAATAAACTTATAAGATAGATATTTATTTACTTCAATGCGTTAGTGATACATAATTGTAAATTTTCATTCATTTTTTTTTTAATTGTTAAGCACTATTGGGCTTTTTATGGAAATAGGACTATATAAATAAATAAAGTTATTATTATTATTATTATTTACAAATTATCATTTGGGATTATTAATTATTATACCTTGTTGTTCAGTTGACTCTTCCATGTGTTTCTTCTCCTCGTCAGAAAAACCATAAAAACTCAATGACAAACCATGGAAAGGAGCCATTTTGAATTTGTCCTTAAAAAAAGATAAATATAAAGCTCTTTTTAATATGCTATATTGTCCATGAGTTAAAAAACATTCATTCGTTTGTCATGTTTGTAATCAAAAATGATTTTCACCTTTGGAACTATCTTTTTCTATTTATTATAGCATATTACATACTGGTAATCCACAACGAAAACTTACCATTTCGTCACTAGATGCAGACACATTCCTAGAAACAACAATGTATTATTAATATTATCATATAGTTAGGATAATATGCGTGCACTGATTGGTTGAAAACTGTGCTTTTTTAGTGAATGGAGCACAGTGCTGATGCCATCCGCGCGCATGAAGTGCTGCTAGATCCTGCTACCGTCTTTCTTTTTGCATAAATAAATTCAATACCAAAATAAAATTAGTAACTATATAATAAAATGAATAAAATCGCTTTTTCCATGCTCTGTTCAGTAATAAACCACTTAGGAAGCACTGGCCACTTCCTCTGTGCTTTATTAGTGAAAACGGAGCATGGAAAAAACTGTTTTATTTGTTAAATAAATACAAATTTTTGCCAAAGTCTTTGGATTTTTAAAATATGAGAATAAATACATACAAATCCAATTTCTTGTCCCAACAAGCATAGATCCAGTCCACTGTCATAATTGGTTTTCCTAGACTAACTGCAGTCTATACAAGACAAAGTATGGATAATAAATACATTATCAGATAATAATAAATAGATTATCTTTTTTTAATACATCCGTTTTTAATAAATAAACAATATTAATCAACTTTGCTTATACAGGATGAGACTTTCAAGACAGTAATTTAACTGATAAACTGTGGTCCTCTTTTCTTGCCTCTAGTTGATTTGCGAAGGACTGACATTAACGTGGTTATCCAAGCCTTTGTGCAAAGTACTTTTAAGATACAAAAAGTATTTTCTGGTTATAACATACCCCATATTTATGTCCATGGACAGAGCTTGCTACCAGGTGCGTTACCCGCCCACTCAGCTCACCCCGAATGCTTCCACCCATGTGATGTACCAAGTTACACAGCTTGCCCATTTCTTCCTTCTTTTTGAACCCAGTGAAACAAATGATATGATTAGCCATAATGGAACAGTAGAGCGGCCGGGAATTATATGGGAGGGTTAGGTTGTTCTTGGCGCAAGCCAGTACAACAGGTGGACCAATGATTCTTTGTTCTTCTCTGTGGAGGTTGAGGAATTCTTCCCCTTCAAAGGGGTCACAGACAAAGACTGTTTCTACTTCATCGTTGATTGTTTTAAGGATGTCTTTGGTGTCTTCTGTTTTTATGGTAGGGATTTTAAGAGTCTGAAGTGAGTAAATAAAGACTATATTAGAATATATAAACTTTTTACTAGAGTGCATATTACATATCATTGAAAACCTTTGTAAGAAACTGCACAAACTTGCAAAATTTGGCAAGGTATAGTAAGTTCAGTAAACCCAAGACATACAAAACTTTGCACTAATTAGTACAATATTTGCTAGTTACTGCTATTTTCTTAAACATGTGAACTCCGTAGTCCTTAGCTGCACACTGAAATTTGCTTTTTGCTGCCGTCAATCAAAACTAATCAGTTGGTACCTTTCATATTTTTGACTGGCGGTTGAGAAAAAGTAAAATTTCAGCGTGCAGCTTGCAGTTACAGAGTTTGCACGTTTATAAAAATGGCAGTATATTTTTCATGGATGTGTGGTATGCAATCTACCATTATATTATCATTGAAATAGAACCAACAAAGTTTAATGTCTTGTTAGCTGACTAACACTTCAAGGACAATCAATCAAAGAACTAAAATAAAAAAGCAATATCTCAAGGGAGATCTTAGAATGAATTAAATACTTTATAAATCATCTAATCCTCATATCTGATTCAAGGTTTATCAAAGCCATTTATAACAGGCATTGCGTCCTAAACTAATGTACACAACAGAACTTTTTTTTACCTCCAAAGCCTTCAACAGTTCTTCATTCTCAAAATTCTTCTTTCCCACAATACAAACCCTTGTCTCCATGCCGGAGATACTGCCTTCTGATAAAAAAGATATAAATCATCCATATCTTTTGCAGAATATAACATAATCACTAAAAAATATCCAATCTATTTAAACTAGATCCTTTTGGACGCGATCAATGTACAGATTTGTAAAAATAAAATACGAACTCACAGATCAAACAGTAAATATTCCGTATTAAACAAAAGTGACAAATGATTTAATATTTCTGATTATGAAACGAAAAAACTTCTGCGTTGTTGTCCTTTTATAGTTTAAGATATGTTCTTATTTCATTGAATTGACTTATTTTTCACATATTTTTTCCCAAAGAGAAACATTCAGGAGATCGATCGCTAGAGAATAAAAATTTTGAAAATATCTTAAAGCCGAGACATTTTTTTATCCAGAAGTATCTCATATAAAACAAAAAGCTTCGTAAATTGAAATAATAATTTTACGTCAAAGCTCCCAAACAATTTACAATAAAATATTTCCAGGTAGGAGAAATAAAAAGAAAGATAAAACAGATCAAAAGAAGTATGTTTTTACCTTCGGCACGTGAAGGCGAATCGTTGGATTCCACTGAGCTTTCCTCACTCATTTTGCCCTTCAACCCGCAATTTCTTAAACTTTTTATCGAATTCAAGCTCTTATCTGTAGCTCGTAGTGGTGTTTCAGCATCTAAAGTGATATTTAGAGGGGAAATAATCTAAAAACTTGTGTAAAAGAGTTAGTGAAAATATTCGAATGAAGAAGTGAATATTCAAAAATGGCGGTTGTTGACCGTTTGGCATACGATACCCATATATGGTAAATAGTGTTCAGGTCCCTCGCTGTATACCGGAAATGAAACCACAGGAACCCCATTAGGTCTAAATGTAATTATGGACTTCCACTTTGTAGGACACTTTGTAGGTTTTTTAAAACTTAACACACTTCTTCAGTAGCAATTTTAAGGTTCATATGGGAGAAATGGAAATGGTAATTTTAGTAAAGGGCCAAATGAATTTTTGTAGCATAAAGAGATTATTTATTTATGATAATTTATCACAAAAGTCGCACAAAAGGATCATATAGGAGTCGGAAAGGTCAATAGGAGCTGGATCGTTATCAAGTGAGATATTTTGAAATGCTTTTATGAGTTTATTTTTGATAGAAGCTCAGAAAAAATCGTAAAAAATGTTGAATAAATTCACAAATTCTCACTGGGTACCCTTATAAACTGTTTCTTCTTAAAACAGCACATTTTTCATTTAGTTCAAAACTAACCGCGTCAAAGCAATTCCTCGAGTAGTCTTTTACTTTTTAGATCAATTTTAAGTTGAAATACCAAATAAAAGTTTGGTGTCGATCCCACACTCCACTAGAGAAAAATCCAATCCAATAAGACAATCCGGTTCCTGATTTTCCACAATTTTGGATTTTTGTACTAAAACCACCAAATTCCGATAGAGCAAGTTAAATAGGTATCAATTGGGTAATTTTTCTTGTTTTTAACGTGAAAAAGCAGCGGTTTTGTGGGAATCAAAGTATCGACCCGCAACCAATTGTACTCCATTACTCACTCCAACCCTCGCCACAGGTAATGGATACTACAAATTGGACTTACAACAGCTTGACAGAACATATGCACTACTGTCGAACGTTAAATATGAAGGCCACATGTTTTTTAACCACTGGCTATTAAGTGCTACCCAACAGGGACGATTGGTTCGATTCTATCAGTGTTCAAGATTCATCGATTACCCGGGGGGAGGGGGGGGGGGTACTCCTCCAGAATTTTGGTAGGGGTGTTCCGCTGGGATTCTGAAAGGGGCACCCTGTTTATGACAAAAAAACTCAAATTTATAGACCCTGTTCATGACAAAAGATATAATTTATTGCACTGAGTTCCTGTTTCTATTATCATATCATCTCGCGTATCGTTTTTTTTACGACCATGGTAACCAGTTTCGGTCAATAAGAAAGTAGAAACCCTGAATATGACAGGAAACTCAGG
>NW_022261507.1:0-25890 GCF_009602425.1 Actinia tenebrosa | reverse complement strand
CAGGACAATATCTATTTATTAATTCTTGAATGTACATAGGAGCAGAGCCATATAGAGCTTTGAAGGTTAGTAGGAGAATTTTAAACTTTATTCGATATTCAATAGGAAGCCAGTGCAGGTTGATGAGAATAGGAGTAATGTGATCGCGTTTCTTGGTTAGAGTTACAAGGCGGKCAGATGCATTTTGTACAGATTGAAGACGGTTAATGAGGTATTTCGGAAGGCCAAATAAAATAGAGTTATAATTGTCAAGTTTTGAAGTTATGAAAGCATGAACAAGAATTTCAGTGGACTTTACGGAGAGATATTTACGAAGTTTAGCAATGTTACGAAGATGAAAGAAGGCAGTGTTGCAGGTGTTCTTTATATGAGGTACCATGGTGAGAGCAGAATCAAATGTGACACCAATATTTCTAGCTTGAGTAGAGGGGACAATTTCATCAGGACCAAAAAGAAGATTTTGACTACAGTGTTGAGGATTGTTCAAGGAAGAGAAGATGAGAAATTCTGTTTTTCTCTTGTTTAATTTCAACTTATTGAGGGTCATCCAAGAATCAATTTCAGATAAACAATCATTGATGTGCTTCATAGTTTCTTTAAAAGACAGGTCATCATTACATTATATTTATGTAATATATCTATTATATATCTCTTGTCAAGTGTATTTGTGTGAATGCTGAGTTGGTTGCTGGTTCAGTCAGCCCTTTCTTCCTTAGATCTCTTCTTCCCTTCCGACCAAAACACGGAAAGCTAATGTCAGTGTTCCTTCAGCAAGTAGCTGGTCTTCCAGGGAGCCGACGGTGCGCACTTTACCCCCTCTCCCCCTCTCTCTCTCTCTCTCTCTTCATCAGTTCTCTGTTTTAAGAGTATATTTAAAGCTGAAGCTACACGGATTAGAAAGAAGTCGAAACAGACGTGAAGATCCTGAGGATCGTGGATCCCAACCAATTTGCAACTAAGCTACGTCTACTGAGCAACATCCATTTGTCCACGTGTCCTGTACCAGGCTAGACGCCCGTTACGTGACCCCATCGTTGCGTTAGCTCTAGTGCGTGCGCCGGATATTCTAGTTATAGTCCGTGACCGGTACAGGGACAGTAAACTCTCGTACACGTCAGAAACCATTCATTCTAGTAGACTAAGATGGCCACCCACGGACTAACCACCAGAACCCTCACACTTCCTGAACCAGGGTAAAAAGGCTCCATTCTGTCTAGGACTGTCTGAATGATTTGGCCATCACTTCCGTTTATGCTCTTAGTCATTGTTTACTTGAAGCTTTACTTTGGTTTGGTTTGGTCTTGTTTGTATTTTCCTTCTCTGCATGTTGGCTGCATTTATGTTGTCTGTAGTCTATTTCTTGCTGCTTTTGCCTCTCTCTCTCTCTCTTACTTTCCCTCATTATCATTATCATTATCATAACGTAGCGAAAAGCTCTTTGTCGGTCCTTCACAAACTCCTGTAATTCACTCTGACTGTGACCAGTAGAGCACCCACACGAGCCGTGACCCACCCTTGCCTTCTAGCTTTAGGCCAGCTGTTATCGACTTTCTTGTCGACAAAGACTCTAGTCGAAACTACCAGCAGCAATGTAAAAATAGACGTACACTCCTTCACCCTAAATATATCCAATGTATAAATATGATTAGTCCCACCGCAAGAGCATGAACTATGCGCAGAATAAATAAATATTTAACCATATTTGCCGGTTTGGGAAACAGGCTCATCTGTCCTTGCTGCATGCTCGTTGAATCTCTTCCCAATTTTTGATTCAGTGTTTTAAGCCGGCTAAGATTTCTTTAATCTCCTATTTTTGTTTTGCCTACTTGTCACTGTCTTGGGTTTTCAAAATACAGGAAGCAAGCATCAGTAAATCTTATGAAGACATAGCAAAGATAAGCCTGGTTTCCATATAATCGCTAACGATCGCTCACGGTTGCTCACGATCGCTGAGATAGAACTTTTGCTATCTCAGCGATCGCAATCGCTCACGATCGCTTACGATCGCTCGATCGCTGAAAAGTGTTTCCATATAATCGTTCGCGATCGCTGGCATCATTTTCAGCGATCCGGCGATCGTGAGCGATCATATGGAAACCAGGCTATAGTAAGATGTTCATGATCGACATAAGTAACTGAGAACGGATACTTGCATCCGTATTTAATCAAACTTCGCCTCGAGCAACGGGATTACTGGATGTAAATGAAAGACAAGTTTATTTTAGAACTACCCCTGGATCGATATAAACATTGAAATATTACAGACGAAGAAGAGAGAAGGAGAAGGAGAATGAGAATAAATAAAATTAGAAAACTGGGAAACCAGGAAAAACGTAGGCCCACCAGTTAAGCCAACTACATGACACACGAGCAGACAAAACCAAAACGCGCGCGCGAAAGAAAAATCTTAACCGATTGTTGGCCGTTATTCAAAGCGTTATCAAGTGTTTCTAACAATTTCTTTTCGCTTCAGTTCTGGTTAATACAAGAATCTTTTTTTAAACTCAAGTGGGTGAACAAAGCTTCGTAGCTTCTAAGTTCGTACTTCAGTCATCAACGAGGTGTAGCTAATCGGGCTGTTTAGCTCACGTATTAGAGATGACTGCATGGACCACGACGACTACTGATTGTCTCTTCACGACACGGAAACATGTCAAACGCCACACAATCCACTGCAGGAAAGTGCTGGACATAGGGCCGTCTTCGTACAACAGTCCGTAAATCCTGATTCCTTGCAATTTTGTTTTGCTACTTAGTTTAGTTAGTATGCGCTAAGGATTTATGCACCAAGTGGCACGGTCAGAGGGCGTAGGATGTAGGACCTAACGGCAAATAAACTCTTTGATAGATTAATGATAAAAGGGTAAATTGATAGATGTGTTAATTAAAGGGTAAATTATACATCATGAAAAGATGAAAAAACTTACTGACGTTTCGGACTCCTTCGTAGGAGTAAGAGAGACCACGTTTTTTCATCTTTTCACCGCGGTGTATAATTTACCCTTTTATCATTACTGTTTCATTAGAAACGCCGATGCAGCTCAAACTAGTTTTTAGCTAGTTAACTCTTCTTTGATAGATTCACAACAGTGTATCGCATCAGAAAAAAATATTCTTCATATATGAAAAAAATTGAAAAGACAATCGCACATTTTTTATTTATTTTGGCCGACTTTAAACAGCCTTAATTTGAGTCTAGGGTCTAAGTGAAACAAGCACTAGCGCGGCATCGAAAGACAACTCAATCTATAGCACCGTCGGACGAAAGGCTAAAAAGGTCGATCATAAGTTGATTTGAATTACATGTGATTTAGAAAACCAGTTGTTTCAGTTAGAATCATTGACCTGGATAATGACTTGCAGCCTTGAGCAAAGGCTAACTTGGCTTATCATATAGTCTATATTTCATATTGCTTGAACGATGTTTGATTTTAGGAGCATTCGATTGTCGCCTTAAAGACGCATCCCTATTGATCAGTGTATCCGCTCATTCTTTGACCATTAACAGGTACATCGTTTTAAGTCACAATGAGATCACAGCCTTCCATGGGATTAAACTGTCTTCTCATTCATACTCAGCTTTTAGACGCTTTTGTTTTCGCAATTTTGAATCAACCACACCTTATTTTGTTTGTCATGAGCAAACATACTCACCCAGTTCTGAACAGTTCTGAACAGCAAGACTCTGGGAAAAAAGGCGAGTCATGCTCGGCCGCTTCTGGGAGTCAAAATGAACACTTCTCGTACTGAATACTAAACAGACCACGTTCAAAACAACCAAATTACTCATATTCTGAACTTTCGACTCGTAGATATCAATTTGTGTACAATTCTAGTGCCAAGAAACTCTAAATGACAAAAGATAAGACAGCACACGCTCATGATCAGCCAGAGAGTTTATTTTTCGTATGTTTGCTTGCTACAGTGGGGGTCTTATTGAGCTAAACAATTCGTCTCAAACAACTATTCAACTTATCAGCTCAAGTCAATAACAAACTATAAAAAATCCCAGAAAATTGTTTTGTTTAGCGTGCCAATGTTAGTGCCGTTTTAATATTTTTTAACTAGGGGGTGAGTTTAATTAGTTTTCGAGTTTAATTGCTCCTGAATCTGAACGGACATGTTATAAGATAAATTTGACGCGTTTGTTATAATTGGTCAGATAATTTTTTTGAATTCACTTGGAAATTTGTGAATAGTTCGGCATTTTATTTAGGCAACCGATTTTTGCAAACATTCGTTGCTAAGCGCCTAAACGTTAACGTTCGTTTCAAGTTTTCAATGATAAGTTTTTTTCACGAAGTTGAAGATATTTCCAAAACGGGAAAGCAAAAAAATTAGGCATGCTTGGTTCAAAGTTTTTAACTACGTACGCCGATTACGTTTCAAATTCAAGCATCACTTTTTAGTCGTTCAAGAGACATTTATTAATCATTCTTCTGTAGAATGACGCTTGTCTGGAGTCGCGTCGAAAAAACAGTAAAATTCTGGAAAGCCAAGCGACCAGAATGATTGACGTCATATTCCCCATGACGTCACAGCGGATTCCGTGTTGTGTTGAGCCTCCAACTGGTAGAAATCTGGTATTAATCAAATCAAAAAGAATCGTACACGAAATAATCTGTAAGGGATTCCAGGTTTTCGCTTTGCTTCCATTTCTTCAGTAGCATTTCTTTTATTATCATTGATTATTACAAAAATATCAACTTTACATTTTGAAGCTGAAAATTCAAACGAATTGGATTACTTATTATATCAAAAATATATATCTTTTTACTTGAAAATATACCACTAAAATAGGGAAGTTTCTATGCTTTAAACCTCCCAGTTATCTAGGATAGTTAAGATTTAATTGTAGCAAAATAGAGAAATAGTATTTTACACCTTCAAAGGACTATTTTTCTTATTCAAAAAGTTTTAAATCTAAATATTGCAATATTGAAAGTCAATCCTCGAATCTACAAGGATAAGTTGGTAGCAGAGCTGCTACTTTAGTTAAAACATGACTATGTTATTATAAATTCAATCACTTTATATTGGGCGCCTAGTTAATTAAAATCTAATTTTTATACAAGCAAGCAGCAAGCATACGAGTAAGACCTTTTATAAGAGATTCTTATTAACATAAAAGCATCAAAGGAATCATTCAACCCGAACAAATAAAAAGAACTTATTCTTCTTTTGATCAACAAGATGTCAGAAAAATAATTTTGCTCAAAATACTCTGTCTTATGTACATAAAGATTTGAGAACTTTTCTCCACCCGGGAGTATACACATATATATGTATTCCCTTATAGCTAATATCGTTCAAGATTGTCCAGTTATTGAGCGTATTTTTCAATTAATAAACACTGAATTACTATGACTCTCAACTCGTAGGAGGAGTTAGCGAAGGATCAAATATACGAAGCAGAAATATAATACTAGATTAGTAGATACCTTTACTCCATGATTTTTCGTATTCTCTTCTTGTTTTAAGCTTTGGAAATTGTTTCCTTACAGTTTCAATCACTTTTCTATTAGATATTCTTTCTAATTCTTACTATTTCTATGTGAATATGGTATTCGACTCGTTAGGTTAGAGTCAACTTGGGAGTTTCGCTGCGAAACAACGGTCTGATAAGATTTTCCTTCTTTAGAAACCTACCTAAGCAGGATAGTATTACTAACAAAAAACTAATTATTTTCCCTCCAAAAATTGCTTCAAGAGCAGAGGTATTTGTTTTTAGCGGACTAAATGTACTATCAGTACCACTACTGCTAAAAGAAAAAACAGCTTCACTTACAATATAAAAATACTCGAAAATACTTCAATATACAAAAATATATACTTCTGTGTGAAAAAATATACGAACTACTCAAGGATAAAACCCACAGTTCACAGTTATAACCAAGTTAAGAAACTTGGATCTGGGATCTTGGACATATTGGGAGTGAGCACGGATTCGACATCACTTAACATATCTGTTTGCAAATCAAGTCCTACACCTAGATCATCGGTTTCCATGGCTGAAGGCGTAGAATCATTGCTGTCGATCGTCCCCAAGTCGACATTTGTCCCAGGCAAATTATCGAAGAAGTCTGGAAGTCTGCCAGTGTTATTCCGCCCTTCTCCTGAACGACATGTTGAGTCTTTCGTATTGAAGTTGGCGTCAAACATAGTATCATCTACATCAGCAATAAACGTTCCGTATCCAGTGTTCATTCCGAGCCCGGAGTCGAACGATTCGTCTCTGATGTGGCCATTCTGTGTCGTATTTTCTGGTTGTGTAGGTAGTTGTCCTACTGAAGCCTCTCTTACTATATTTTCTCTTACTAAATTCCCTAGAAGAGATTTAGTACCGCCTCGCTCCAATAAGCCATGTTTGAGTAAAATCTCTTGCTCACGGAGCTGGTGCTGTCTTTTCTTCAGCTTTTCTTGTTCCAGTTGTACTCGTTCTAGCATGGCTTTGTGTGGCTGTGGTCTATTTTGGAGAATGGAAGGAGGCTGATTGGTGTGTCTGGTTTGTGGTATTGCAGCGACCCGTGGATCGACCCAACTTGTAGTCCGAGTAAGATGGTTAATATAGTAGATCTCTCCCTCTGGTGTAATGGCTTGTTCCCAACCATCGGGTAATGAGTTAGAGTTGTTCAAATTCGTGGTCGATTGAGTCTTCCTGGGGTCTTGCCATGTCGTTATCTGTTCGAAGTGACTAAAATCAAAACAGCATAGTCAACAATTAGTGATTTGAACGGCAGTCCTCTTTAAACACAAGATTACACTGGCGTAAACTTAACTACGTTACATGATCTCTATGCATTACCCGCCATCTTGAATAGTACACGTTGAAAGCACAACAGGTTTTCTAGTGTGTTAACTGAAAACAATTTACCCGATGAAAATATAACGGTGTTTCCAAGGAAGTAAATTGATTGCTAGAGCGAAATTAAGACATCTGAACCAGACAATTCGACACCTTGAGGAACAATCCTATAAAACTTTGTCGACACACAGCTAATTATTCTCGAACGCTATGATTTACAACACGACTCCGTAATCATCTGTGATTTAATAGCAAGAACCACCTGGACTGCTGATTATAAGAAGTACTTCTAACCCAAAGAACAATTCTACTTACTTCATGAAGTATGGCTGTCCTGTTGGCGAAGTTCGCATCTCCCATCCTGGAGGCAGTTGTGATTCTTCGAACGCAGTGCCGTCGTAAGATTGCGTTCTACTGTGTGCCGGGTGCAATGGGTATAATCCTTGTCCAGATGTACTCGTAGGAATTGTCAGAGAAGCCGGCGAACTGTGGGCACGCGAATGAGAAATCGAAAGCCCCGTATTGTCATCGGGACTTAGTTTTGTAGGATCCAGAAGCGTCGGTTGCTTGAAGAAAGATGGTGGAAGTTTACGCAGCTTCATTGGCAGCGAGCTGGATGAAGACTCCACAGCCTTGGTTGTTTTCTGAACAACGTGAAATAACGCATCCAAATCGTTGTCTGAGTCACTACGAACGTGAACCACACAATTCCCGCTATTTTTTCGTTCCATTGACATCATGAAAGTTAGAGTTGTTGTTAGGGATCTAGGATGTTACCAGCTTCATTCGCTCGGTGATAAGTAATAATTGATCTGACTTGATATTATTTTTCACATCAATATATGTACCTTGAAGCGTAGCCGCTCTAATATGTCGCAGGGGGCAAACTCGGGCTGGGCCGTGACGTCATACACGACTCGCGAGAATAAAACCATAGTTACATCTCGTCGGCCAATCACGTTGCGAGAAATAAATTAATTATCAAGTGACTAATCACTCTAGCTATTGTTCAATCTATTTCTGACCTCTACGTAACGTCACTTCTCTAAGCGTGGGACAAGCTCAAGATGAGTCACTAACTTTCGACTAGCATTGGATTGAACTGCCTCAGTGGCTTCAAGAAGAGGGTTTTATCAAAATTCAGTGTCAGAGATACGGTTATCCAATGTTTCCTGTTCGGTTCTTACTAAAGAGAGGCGTTAATGGATAGGAAATCTGTCGGTTTGGTACGAGTCTACCTATTATTAGAAGCTCTTTCCTTATAAATCAACCAGAGAACTTTGGCCAACTTGAAGACCATAGAATAACAAATACTCCATTAAAATTTTTATTTTCCCAACGCCATTTTGTCGGTATTAATCGTTTAGTGAACTTGAAAACTTTAGACAACTGCACAAACGGAAATGATAACCCCGTTTGACAAAGACAACCAACTTTATAAAGTTCTATAGACTTCTAGATAATTCTAGATAAGTTAGTTTGTATTTTGTAAAAAAAAAAAAATTGCTCGCTTTTTTAGGAGGAAGCCTTTAACGTAGAGATAGATGTCGTGTCGTGGGCATCAGTACAGATCCCGTTACGTTTCCTTATTGAAACATGATCATCGAGGGTCGATTTGACGAATCCCTGCAGCGGTCAACTAAGTGACAGTTGGCAAACAGTAAATCAAGGAACAAAGGAGATCATTGGAGCATATAGACCGGTACCGGAAACGCTATTAATACATGCCCACGAAACTGATACTCCTTAACCCTTTCGGTGGCTTTCATTAATGTAGTTGAGAACACAAAATGCTCTATTTTTTTTCCAGACAACTCTCGCTAATTCTGATTTCCCGCGAAGCAGTTTTGCCGTTTCTTGTCGTAGCGTTGTTGCTTCGTATCAGCGCGCGCTCCTTGACCTGTGTCTCGTTGGACGTAGTGTCATTTATCGTTAGTGATCAGCGACACCATTTTGACAGGCTTTTGTCAGCACTTGTTAAAAGACCTGCAGAATCTTACGTTCTCTGTGAGCTAGATTTTCACTATATGTACATCCTGACCCCTTTTTTAAGACCCCGATTTATTGTTTGACTACAATAAACACAAGACGACACGGCTTACGAGATTATGCTATCGGGAAGACGAGACAAAGGTTCATTATTCAACGAGATATCTATTAATTCTTAAACACATCAGAGGCGCAGTGTATGGATAAGGTCATTCGTTGTCTTCGTTCAAGCGACTAAACCGCACGCAATTTTTATAAACTTTTTAAAAAACAACTGGTCGGACGCTATATTTTTCGTGCGCGCACGGCCGGGAAAGGCAAAAGAAAGACCGACTGAATTTATCCAAACTTACGGCTCCTGAGTTGTTTAACTTATCCAAAAGATGACTGCGTTTTTATTTGTTAGTGGATTTAGCAGAGTCAACAAATATTGCAAAAAGACTAAACTACAATAAACAATGCTTCTGATGCCGACAAAAACGATTGCATTTCTTGACAAATGCAAGTGCTTGACAAATAATTTCAGGGTAATTTCGCGGGCTGTCATGTCGTTTCTTCATTGAGCAAGATTGGAAGCAATCTGATAGGTGAATTTGGTACACAAAATAGGTCTGATTGACCTTGCTTATTGACCCTGTGACTTTAAAAGTCTCTCAAAACGATATTTATACCTTTAAAACGAACCACGGAAACTACTTGGGTGAAAAGTATAATTTTTTCTTCATCCACCATCTTCTTCTCCGACACGATCAAAAACATCTAGCTTTTACTTAACCAAACTTAACAAACGCCTCAGAAGCTTCTGTTTTCTGCAACAGGTTTTTTCCCTTGAGTTCCCGGTAATCGGATTTTGATGGAATCAAGTGACCATTGTATTCATCGTTTGTACAAGCCTAAAGCCGAGATTATATCTCGATTCTCGGTGCATGCAGAAACGTTCTGCTCAGCAAATTGGTTTTGTGATTTACCTTCCAGGATTTTTGGAAGGACTTTCGACCTAAGCAAAACTTATTATTTTGTACCTTTTTACTTGAGGTGCAATTACCTTTAATCAAACTTTGGAATTCTGCTACACAGTACAACATTTATTACATAGATTAAGGAAGTTTTAGTTTGATTGTTTTTCAACGTCTTCAGATCACCAACGAAGCTGATCTAACGCCACAGGACAACAAGCCTACTAGAGTTTGTTTTTAATCTCATGTTTCATATGTTTTCAATCAAAACAACTCAACAAAGGATTTGTTTGTCATTTGTTTTCATTTCTCTAAATCTAGAAACGTCATTAATAAATTTCTTCATAAAAATAGCGATAACATAAGTTTATTTTGTGGGATGCAATTTTGCTAGCAGAAACCGAGTGCCATCTTACTAATTATTGCACCAGACGTGATTAAGTAATAAGAGTAGTTCTTTATTGCATTAGTACGTTCCCCAATTTGGAACTTATCGTTTTACAGAGATAAGCCAAAAACTGATTCAGTTTCAGCATTGCCAATACAATTCATTAACAATTACTCGAAATGACTTTTTACTCTTGTCAAAGATGATCAAAATAAAATTTGACCAGGACACTTCTTATTTCTTTATCGCATTGAATGAATTTTGTTTAGTACGAAACGTGTTATGCTTGGGCGTCGTTTCCTTCGACATTTGCTTCCTCAGTAGAATGAAGAGAACCGACCCATAAAATCTGTAATCGAACCTGTTTGCAGTTTCCATTCTTCTTGCATTTCATGGCCCACATCAGACAACTGGTAATTCTTGCACTCTGTAATACCACCCGGGTCTTCTAAGTGCATCAAGAAAACCCGGGGGAAAGTACTAACACCAACGTAAAAAGCAGATGTAAATTATCTGACTCATTCAATAACACTGACGTAAAAACACTAGAAATCTGTTTTAGAAGTTGGAAAGATTCCAGTCCTAGAATAGTATAGCATTACTAGGAAGATGCTGTCCACCAACTCAAAGAAACGTTTGAAGACAGGACAAAACAAAAATTAGGCTATTTCCCTGCTGGCATAGTACGACACCTCTTTTACTTTCACTAGATCGCGGTGTATTCAAGGGCGAAACGCCAATGCAGCGGATGAAAGAAATAAGGAAACTCTTTCAGCTGGAAATTAGTCAATGGTCAAGCGATAAATAGAGGCTTTATTTCCCCCAACAACAACAGATAAGAACGCATTGATTCAGTTGGTATCGCGATAGTGTGTAACCCTATCAGGTTAAATCCTATACTCTAAGTTCAATAGGTCTTCACATGTGGGATCGTCTTCGGCAATTCTAAAGTTTCTGCTTGGGAATTGGTTTTTTTTTTTTTTTTTTGTTTGATTCCAATTTTCGGAAAACGTGAAACCCTTTTTAGTAAGAGATTCAGGCTGACTTGGCTTCTCCAAATGCCAGATATAACTGATAATAGAGTGACCAAGTGTCATTAATGACAACTACATCCCAAAAGTGAAAAGTTTATGGTTTTCATGCAGTCCATCCAAATTTTTATTTCTCAAATTTTCGTTTCTTTATATTAGCTTCTTTTGTTGGTTAACATTTGCCAGAATAATATTTATTTGTAAGTTCAACAGGCAAATTTCTCATCCAGGAGAAACGGTTTTACAGAATCCACTAGAAGGAAAAAAGGCCATAAAACAAATAGACTAAAAAAACAACAACTGAAGGTCAAATGGCTCTAAATTTTGTTCAGCTCTACTTTTAAAAGTCACTGTTTTTAGCCCAGAATGTTTTGTTAAATAAACCTATTAACAGACCTTACCATAACAGACCCCTTTGTGGATCAATGGCTTTGCTTACGAAGTCATTTACAATCGCAAATTCAATCAAACAGTAAACAGTTTTTCGCTCCAAGAGATCCATTCTCATCCACCAGCATGGGATGTGTTGTCTACCTTTGATATTAGAATTATCCCACGCTCAAATAGAAAATACCGCAGGCCGACAGATTGATTTAAGTCTAATAACTTGGTAGTTGACCCTAATTCCCAAAACACACGACGGTAAAGTCTGCTAAACTTGGCGGCGGTCATTCAAAGACACGACCAGCTCTTTTCCCGCGCTTTCGTGGCCTATTAAAATTAGACCCGCGCGCAGGCGCAAAATGCTCCGTCAGATACAAATGTGAAAAGGTGTCGAAACGGTTTCCCGAGTTCTCTTGGTGAATAATTAGAGATTTGGGAGTGTATTTGGGAGGTTTTTGGGGTGTGAAGTGTTTTCTCCGACGGAGAGTTCATGATGTCTAAACTGTAATGTGACCGGACACGTACGAAGACTAGTAGAGTGTCCTGAGTGCTTTATTTTAATTCATGCTCCGTTACTTTATTTCGGTAATACCGATTGCTGTTAAACTGAAGTTGGTCCCATAAAATAGCTAACACAATATTAGGGTGAAACACCCAAGATTGCGTGACAATGACAAGTGATGGCCAGACACGGGACGGCACGGACGTATGCACTGTGTGGCATCTTTTAGAGTGCGAAAGTGAAGGTTGTACAAGGTTGTTACCGAGGCCGACTGGATCCGGCGACTAGTGCGTTAACTGTACTATGTTGAGTACAATACGCTGTACTCCCGTGTCATAAACCTTAATACCGTGTGACATCTTTTAGGGTGCAATTCAACAGCGAAGGTTGTACAAGGATGTTGCCATGCACAACAAGTAACACTGTATGTAACCAAAACTCGGTGTACCGGGACTATTATTAAATGCCGGCGGGGATGATATATACGACACTCCATCTTGCAGATTTCACAATTATTTTAACTCGTATTTTTTGATACGAAAACTAATCTCTTTCTGACATGAAAGCGAACGATATCCTTTAGACAAACAATCAACTTTATATCTAATATAAGTTCAGCGTGAAGAGATTACTTTTCCAATTTAAAAACAAGGGATGGTTGCTTTGGATTAGAGTTTAAGCCAACATCAAGAGATGCAATGCCGAAAATCAAGGTCATCTGCAGTTGATCTTATGAAGTTATCTAGTGTTTTGTCTTTAACTGCTAAGGGGGTTGTTTCAAGAATAGCTTGCCCATGCGCGTGAATATCGTAGCAAGGGGACATTGAAAAGATGGCCTACGGAAACTTGAATTGACAATTCAATTTTGTGCTCTAATCACCTGAGTCGCTCCATTTTCCTTTTTTTTAAACTAGTTTCTGTCTCTGATTCCTAATTTCCAGACTTCAAGCCATGCAAAGCCCAACTTATTAAGCCGTAAGAAAGATTTATGCCCCTAAGGTTTGTGCAGGGGGAGAGGGCTCCGATGGCTATCGGTAGGAGGGAAAGACGCCCTTATTTGAACAAGAGGAGCTTGTCTTTCACGCCAGCCGCTTGCTTAGGCTAAATATATCGCTTCTCAGGTGTAAACTTAGTAAATACGAAAGAGCAAGTCACGAGAAAAAAAAACAACTCTGGCATGAGAATGCAAATGGTGGTAACCTAAATGCCTAAGAGCATTTTGTCAGTGATACAAATTATGTCGCTATATTTTGGCAGTTTTTTTTATAGAGAGAAATTCAACAGCTGTAGCAGTGCAATGAACGTATTTAGTTTCCATTTAATACTTCAGTACAGGAAGATATCATCTCTTTTGAAACGATTTACACCCAACTAATATCTTCATTGGCAATCTGCTGATACAACTGAGATTTTAGAACGACTAAAATCACGAGAAACGCCAAGCAAACCAATTCAAAATAGGTAAAAGAGAAGACTATATCGTCATAGAAAAGGTATGGTTAGGAATTATTTGCTTCAGTAACGATAGCCTTGTAATGGAGCTTGTAAACAACAAGGTCGTTATTTATGGTACAAGAGCTAATCTGTCGTCATTTCAAACGTCCCACGCAGGTCGTTGTTAATCACCATTCTAATTACCTCGGGGCGGTCTTTCAAAGCTTTGCTGAGCTTGTTTTTGGTCAACTTCACTGCGTGCGATCATCGGCTTATCACGTACGGGCATTTGGTGTGGGAATAATAACCCTTTAGCACTATAAGCAAAATGCAATAGTTGTGCAAGTTGCAAAATAATTGTCGAGTCATTCTTGTCGAGGCAAGATTTTTTTTACGGCCAAATTGAACCAGTATGATCGAGTCGCAAAACTCGCAAAACCCAAAGCCTCCGTCTCTCTATGCACCAGTGTTATGCTGGTTCCATCGGCTCAAAAACGGCACACAAAATATTGAACAGAGGATTCTCCATCTACAGAAAAAGTTTGGTCTCGAAAATTTACCTCAGAAAGGAAATATAACGAAAAACGTATCTCTTTCCCCTACGCTCCTTAGTAAATTTTGCCCCCCAAGCAATGTGGCGTCGGAAACCGTGAAAGGGTCTATTGAACTTATGAACTGAATGCAAGGCCACTTTGGTCGAGATTAGATAGAATCACGATAGAAAAGAGGTCACGGTAGTAGAATGACTTAATAAACAATATCCGATATTATTTCAAGCACAGTAGACTGATGAATACTGATCTGATGCATAAAAACTTGAGCACGCGAGAAATATACAAAGTGGGACAGAAAAGTACCTTCGAGCTGGGTAAAGATATATGCAATAAAATAAGGGGGAAAATTCGATTTCGAATTATTTTGCTTCAAGAGATTTTCTGGAGTCAGTCATTTTTGGCAGATTTGTGTTTCACACGCGAGGGTAATGCGTGACGCGAGGAAAGACTGGGTACTAACGGGGCTATTTAAGCCCTTTAGTTATCAGGCTGTCTCTGTCGTCTTTGAAGTTTGGGCGACGCAGAAACAAGTAAGATGTGGTTATCATACCAGAAACAACACTAAGCAACTAATTGGGGAAAAAAAGAAAAAAATCTAGAAACATTTTAAAGATCTTAAGTTATATATAAAATCGACTCATCACCTTCTAATTGTCGATATTGAGTGTGCTTACTCATTGGCTGCATTATAAGAATTAGCTTCGAAACAACTTTAAAAGTACTCTAAAGTCAACAAGGTGTTACGTTGCTAAAAATATCACGATTATTTGTGTACTCTTGTTTTGGTACTACACTACCGCTATCTAGACTAGAATGATAAATAACGCTGTTAGACCAACTCAAACTCAAGAGCTCTCAGAGACGTTGTTAAAAATAGCTCTATTTTTAGATTATTTTGGTCGTGTTTTTAGTTCGGTCAAGGTTTCTTATTTTAAAAGATGATGGCGAGTCTCACTGGTGTTTGGTTCATTCGTAGTAGCCAGTCATTTATAGTATATATACAGCCATTATATGCAAAACCTTTTCACATAGTTCCAACCTGGGTTCAAACCATTTACTCTCTTAATAGTACAATTTTCTAAAAATTGCCCTATTACACTGTGACGTCACTGCTTGTTTATGTGGGGGATAGAATCGCCAAATCCAATAGAAAAGTCAACAAAATTTGCTCCTAGCGAAACAGTTTAATCTAAAATGGCCTGGTTTTCAGATATAATATGTGTTAATATGTACTGAAAAATATTCTGAGCGTTTGCTGGCTATTCTACTTCTCTTCGTGGATTGATACGGGTTTTAGAACAATTTTCGGTGAATTTGCGTTGATTTGACCCCCTCCGACGACCATGAACCTTTGCGTTTAAACAACAGATTGTTTTGATGTGACGTCATAGTGAAATAGGGCAATTATAGGACTGAAATATATATACAACTCTACTTGCACCCTTGTATTTTCTTCGTGTCTCCGATGTCAAAGATCCAGGGTTCTACAAGATGTCAAACACTTACTAAATACATATTAGGTATCTGGAGGTTTGAGAGAAAGTACAAGAAGTGAAGTTACATATACTATACATATACATATGTCAGTGCCATAATTTTTTAGACAAGGTTTATAGATATATACTGAGTCAATCCCCCCCAAAAAAACTGGCATTGCAGTGCATTGTGGGACCGAGATAGACGCCATCTTGGAAATGTCTTCTAAAACTGTCCCACAATGCATTGCAGTGCCAACTCGGCCCAGTTTTTCCCTCAACCTTCGTCGGAATGACTTATATTAAAGCGTTCAATGAAACATGCTCTCTACTCGACACACACCGCTGCTCTCCTTTGATTAATTCACGCGAATTTTATAATTCAATTGACCATATTAGGCGATGGATGAAGTAGACCGTAAACCAATTTGTTTATTCAGTACCGGAAAATGAGTTGCGTTTAAAAAACGACGCCCGCTTGTCTGGGGTCTGAAAATAGCTATTAGAAAGAAACCTGCTTATTTCACATAGTCTCATGAAATGTAAGAGGTGAGCTAGATTTTGTGAGAACTTTAGCTAAGTTTGTTACGTTTGACACGCTATTGAAAGGGATATAGATTATTAGTAAATAATAAAAAATTAAACTTCAGTGACCTGTGGTTAATCATTAGTAATTATGTTATACATGATGGGTGACCAATATTGCTGTTTTGATCATAAACATGTACGCATGCTAATTTTCGCGTGACGACAGTAAATCCGTTAAACTTTAGTAATACTAAATAGCACAATTTCATGAAAATTCCATTGTTTTCTATTGTTTAATTAGCACTATTTTGTACTATTTAGTAATTAGTGTTTCACGGATTAATTGTTTGCACTCTAATAATAAAATTATTATTTATTATTATTCTAGTTCTTATGTAGTTTTGGTATGTGATTGGGCTCCACTAGTGTGATTAATACAATTCAAACACAGGAGTGATGTATAAGAAGGCTATCGTTTTTTCAGTTAACTCTCTCCTTCAAAGTGGCGCGCAATTGGACGTTTTGGCTTGCTTGGTATATAGGTAAGGTAGGGTAGGGTAGGTAGAGAAGGGTAAGGTAGTGTAAGGTAGGGTAGGGTAGGTAGAGTAGGGTAAGGTAGGGTAAGGTATTGTAGGTAAGGTAGGGAAAGGTAGCTAGGGCAGAGTATACGGTAGAGTAGGGTAGGTAGAGTAGAGTAGAGTAGGGTAAGGTAGGGTAAGGTAAGGTATTGTAGGTAAGGTAGAGTAGGGTAGGTAGAGTAGAGTAGAGTAGAGTAGGGTAAGGTAGGGTAAGGTAGAGTACAGTAGGGTAAGGTAGGGTAAGGTAGAGTAAAGTAGGGTAAGGTAGGGTAGCTAGAGTAGGGTAGGATATGGGAGATAGGTAAGGTAGGGTAGGGTAGGCAAAAAGGGTTAATTGGTTTATAGGTTAGTACCTTAGGGTAGGGTAGGAGGTAGCGAAGCATAGGTTGAGCAGGGTGGATGCGTAGGTAAGGAAGGGTAGAGTAACGTAGCCTAGTTATAATTTTCAGGTAAGGAAATCAGCAAAAAGTCCAAACCACAAAATAAGCAGTCTACAGTATATCAAGATTATAAGATTATTAGATTGATGTATTTCATTTCAGATTACCTAGTACACTATAATATAATTTAATTTTAACTATAATATTGTAAACTGATTGTATTCATGTACAAATAAAGTTGTTGTTGTCATAACCAAAATCATCGAAATCTTCGAACCGATTCTAACGTTAACACTGTCAATGATAGCCTCAGTATATCTACGATGATATATCCGATGACCAAAAAAAACAAAGTTGCATATGGTGGAAGTCTTGATTATCGTTTTTCAATGCCATTGTTCAATGTAAAACAGATACCATATCTTCTTAATCTAGTAGTTTCATCTTCATCAACAGTTCGCCAAGACTTGTATCAACCTTCAGTCCTGCTATTTCGTTCTTGATTTCAATGCTTGTACTATCTTTCATTTTATACCCCTTGGTCAACATGAGGTATAAAAAGTTGCCATTAACGCAATTGAATATCACACGTGGACTACTTTTCCCGCCTTTAGCAGCTTTACCGTTCCCGCCACAAACGCGTCTGATCGCTGCATCCAGCTTGGCGGGAGTTAAATGCTCTGCGCAGCTATCGTATCCCAGCTGTTTCATCGTTTCTCCAACATCTGGATAACCAATGATTTTACCCTTGATAGGCTCTTTAAGATATGCACAGCCATTGATCTTATCACAGATGGATAGAAGAACACGACGAATTATGCTACGGCATTTTTCGATGTCACCTGTACCGACAATCCACTTTACTCCTCGCAAGCCTTTGAACCGCTTTTTGACACCTTTGGGTCCACAAGGACTCTCTATGACCGCTTTTCTCGGTGAAGAAATAGCCTTCAAATAAGTATTGAGTGGGAGAATATCTCCTTTTCTGAAGAAATTGGAGGTAACGACAGCATGGGAAATGCCAGCAATCGTTGTCAAATCCGTGACACTTTGATCAAGGACGCGCTTTTCAAACGATACCTCTGAACCCATTCTACTGTTGAAGCTTAGAACTCCAACAGTCTTGCTCGACAAGTCTCCAATAAGGAAGTTTATCAGCTGCCATTTGAACAACGCTTCGGTATGGGCTTTGAGTTCATCCACTGAAAACGGGCTCACAAGAAACGGCACTGTTTTATTAGCAAATACAAGGTTTATTTCTCCAATCTGTTTGAACCATGCAAAGGGGTTCTGGGCAACAAGTCTCTCGTTTACAGAAAACAAAATGGGCGAAGTCAAGTGTTGGTCACGTGGGATAGCCTTTTCTGCTGCTTTCACGAGAGGAAGGATGTACATTCCTATGGAAACATTGCCGCTGAAGACTTTATCATAGTCTATGGGAACCTCGCTCGGGGTAGTTTTGATCTTCTTGATGTCCGTCGGCTTGATTTCTCTGTCTTTTCGCAGAGAGAATTTATAGACAGATATTGATAATGTGTGTGGTTTATCTTGTGGAGTTATGACGATACCGTAGTCTGTACAAGGGGCAACGCATGGGTACAATTTTCCTGCGAAAACAAACGTTTGCATGGTTTAAAAACAGGCTTTAAATATGAATGAGAAACAAACAACCTTTTACAACTCCAGTAGTTACTGCGTTACAAATATTAATTTACGATCACAGTAACTACTGGGTTACAACATCAAAGCTTTTACAACACCAGTAGTTACTGGCTTACAAAAATTCATTTACAATCACAGTAACTACTGGGTTACAACATCAAAGTTTTTACAACACCAGTAGTTACTGGCTTACAAAAATTCATTTACAATCACAGTAACTACTGGGTTACAACATCAAAGCTTTTACAACNCATCAAAGCTTTTACAACACCAGTAGTTACTGGCTTACAAAAATTCATTTACAGTCACAGTAACTACTGGGTTACAACATCAAAGCTTTTACAACACCAGTAGTTTAGCTTTTTGGGGAAGAGTCAATCTTGTACCCAGAGCCTGTATTTCTTCTGGCCTGCGGCGAAGAACAAGGGTTCTGGCACAATGCATTTTTTGGCGCATGCGCAATTATCCGACAGTAAATATAATCGATGAAAAACATGCTTTAATAAAACAGAGTTTTGTGTTAACTCTCGATCAAAATAAAAATTAGAAATCGGTAGCATATCTTATTTAATTTTGGCAAGTCTTAGAACGCATGCGCTTTTATGCCAGAGGCCTTTTTATTCGCCGCAGGCCAGAAGAAACGCAGGCTCTGGGTACGAGATCGGGGAAGAGTACCCAATCTCAACTGTCAATCGCCAAGAAGAAGGAAAGAATAATGAATTACGAATTGAACTTACCCAGTTCGGACACATATGCTCCTTCACTTGCGCGAAAAAGAAGCAGCAGCAGCAGCAACAAAACAAACAAATTTATGACACTGCGCATGACCAAAGCGGATGACAGCTGAGCAGCTGATAAAAAGTGAGAACCAATATTTTAGGCTTATACGGATTAGAAAGACCACGAAATAAATAATTTATATGTATAGATTTAAAAACTGTTATATATATATATATATATATATATAAACAAAAACAAACAAAAAAACAAAAAACAAAAAANTATATATAAACAAAAACAAACAAAAAAACAAAAAACAAAAAACAAAAAAACAAAAAAAAAAACAAGCAAAAAAACGACAAAGCATACGATCATACGATCAGGTTTAACACTATCATACGATCGCGTTAAACCTGTTTTATTCGCGTCGATTCTCTACGAAACAAAACTTTAGTCATCTCAAAATTACCTTGGAAATTCGAGGAAGCATAAAGTAAAAATCAGACGAGATGTAAATAAGAATCAAGTTTGAAGTTTTCTTATTACAGAATTACAAGAGAGAAAAAAAAAAGAAAGAATGGAAGAAAAAAAGACAGAAAAAACAATAATTCGCCAATTAGGCAACGATTAAGGTGACAAGGTTTGTCTCTTTTTTTACTTTTTCAGAACATAAAGAAAGGACTTGATTTTAATATTAGAATTATTCCCGAAAAAGAAGCTCAACACGAAGCCATAACAGAGCTGGGCGAGCAATCCAATCACTTAATCAGGCCAGAGGTTAATCAATAATTCGCATAACACATATAGTTAGCTCTATAAAACCAAAATCAACAATATCAAATATTTTCAAAATTAATATGATATTTACAAAACAAAGTACTCGTACTCATTTGAACTAACATATATATAGTCAGATATAAAAACACTTATCTATCTATAAATATCATATTACCTTGATATGTTTCTTCAAAAATTTCGGATTCCAATTTTAAGACGAAATACTGGTATCAATGACAAAGTCTCGAGAAAAAAGGGGTACGCGTGACTGCGGGCGTACTGGTGGTCGTACTTAAGTCGGACGTGATTCACACAGGTGTTTTGTCCTTCCAAAAACGAGGGGAAAACAAGGAAATCTCGACAGGCAAGTAATATTTGAAAGATTTTTTTTTTTTTTTTTTCCATTTTTTCTCTAAAATGTATTTTATTTTATGTTTAATTTAACATGTAAAGGTTTACGTGAAATATATATATATTTGATGCATTTTTAGATGCGTCGCTGGTATTTTAATATACTTTATTTTGTCTTCACACCCCAATTGTTCTTTATGCGTTGATATTTTTTCACCACTTGGAAGATATTAAGTAATTGAAGATATTGAGTCAACATCATAGTTTATTTTAATGTATTATTAGGTCAGTAATAGACTTCATATTACCAAATAAGTCAAAGGGTAGACCGCTTGCTGTGCGTCACTCTTATTTAATATTAGACTATAATACTAGTTGGATCTTGTTATCTTTGGTCAACAGGCGCATTTTTTGTTAGTACCTTATTTATAGTACCCTTGTTTTTTGGTAACCCAGTGGTTTATCTTTACTTTTAAAAAAACTCGTGATAGTTATTTATGTCTTATTCCTCATCAAATATAAATTTAGCCATGGAATTCTAAGAAAATTATGCGACATTTATTGATATTTACCTTTTGACAGTAGATGTCGAGAGTAGATAGCATTTATATAGCGAGTCATTTAAAATATTCATGGATATTAGTTTGGTATATATCACAAAAAATATTCTTTACAAATAATATGAAAAAATACTTATATATGTTATTTACCGTCCTATAGTCGGTCCGGATAGGGAAAAACTGTGCCGGAGGTCTTGAATATACAGCCGACGCCGTTAGGTCAAGGACCGCTTTCAAGACCGAGGGCACAGTTTTTCCCTATCCGGACCAACTATAGGACGGTAAATAACTTATTTCTTTTTTCCCCGTGCTTTTTTTAAATTTGTTTTTGTAATCGTTATGTTTTGTTGTTTAGCGGCACTGAAAGGATATCGGACCGCGAGCGCGGGCAGATACTTACAAAATACCGCCCGCTCACACAGCCAATCAGAACGCATGATTGTTTAGCATACCGGACCGGAAAAAAAAAATCAATATAATTTAATATAATTTTCTCTCTTTTACAGGTCATCGCGATGGTCTTCATGTTGTTTGTTCAATCGCCACTCCCACATGGTATATTCTACTTCATATTGACTGTTCTCATGGTTGATACGACAAGTTCTGCCACCGTAGCGCAAAATGGTAAGCTTTCCTTCGAAAAAGGCGATAATTTAACATTGAAAGTTTTAGAAAATGAAATATTAGTATATGTAATAGGACTCCATGCTGTCCAATAAAGAAATAATTGGACGAGGAAAATTCCGAGGACTGACAAAATTTGATGAGGTCATAGGCCGAGTCCTATTTGGCAGTCAGAGGAATTTTTCGAGTCTAATTATTTTTTGATTGGGGAGCATGAAATCCCATTACCAATTAATTATATAGCTGCCTAATTAATCCCATATCAACAAGACCTGTCCAATTAAGAAAGTAATTGTACAGTTACCTATATGGGATTAACGAGAAGCTGTATAATTAGAATGTGAAAGATGACGGCCATGTTGGATGACGTAACGACAAAAACCTATTGCATTCGTCAAAATTCTCAAAAATGGCAGCTGTCGTATTGTATATAGAGGTTTTCTGCAGTACATTTAGCGGTACGTTGAAAATAGTTTAGAGTGAAAATCAGATTTGTTTTAATACTCTCAAAGCGTACGCTCATCACTGACACCAAAATACCGAGTTGGCTTTTTGTGACGTCATGACCGCCATATTGAATTCTGTTTTTCCAAAAGACGATGCCTTTGTCATGCCTTTATATTTGTTTAAAATGGACTGCATTCGAAGGGCAATATTATGTTGAAATACGTTTTACTTTAAAAGAAGTATTTGAATTTATTGATCGCGAGGTTGGTACTGGCATTAGGTCATGAAAACGAGGCTTGTGGGACAAAATATGGCAATGAAATTTTGAAATTGTGTCTTTACCAAATGGGTCAATTTTAAGAGTGTACGAGCTAACGATACGTTTATTAATTCGTTAGGTCGTATTTCTCCTTGCAAAGCGCCGTGCACAGAATACGGCATCGTTGCTACTGCGAGGTTAGAAAGGATAGATTTGAAAATATACAAAGTAGTAAGGCGTGCCGAAGACGAAATAGCCAAAGCATCAGACGTACGTCAGGTGGTCGCCAGTCCTGGTCAATGGCAGATCAACATCACCGCTATCCTATACGAGCCGCAGACATTTGATCCTATTTTGAAAGCCTTAGTAGAATCTGCAAAGAAGGTTATTCCAGTAAACAATCGTTTCTCGACGCCATTTTTCTTTCTAGTGTTGCAGTCAGAAAAGGGAGTTTACGGAGAAGCACTCAACGCCATGTCTTTAAGAGTCATTGGATTTTTGAACAATCTCAACAACCATCCATTTCTGCCTCCAAGCAAGCGATCTATTGCAATCATTCACGAAAGGAGCGAGATCTTATTCAAATGGTTAACGGTCAATTTTCTAGCAGGATATTTCGATCAAGAGAAATCACATTCAAAAGTTGGCGTACTGGGTTTAAGCCTTAACACAGTCACACAGATCGCGTATCCGGTTCACAGTACAAGCATGAACACTACAGAGTTTGTCACCATCGGCACAATGCCGTACCTCTTAATTGCGCAATCCTACACTACAGAAGGTTTCGGGACGACTTTACGAGAGTACTTTACTAAATTAGGCCAAGTACAAGGCCAAGGCAAACAAACCAGTCCATGTAGTCCACAGGGAGCCCAAGTACAGGTTGTTGATGGCGATATAGTAAAGCAGTATATTGGGAACGGCAATGTCCAGCAATGCCTAAAGATTCTCAATGACGTCATTTTGAATGATTACGGTCGTTGGACTCGCAGTCCTTACATACGAAAACCGCCAAAATATATTAAATTCTACGCCTTGCCGCAGGTCGTGAACGTGCTAAATGAGATCGGATGTCTTGGATGTGAGAAGGTCTTCACTCCCGCCAAAATCAATGCGGCAGCGCGTCTGTCCTGCAGTAGCTCACAGCCTAGGAACGGTGATCTACCGTCCACCAAGAATTGCCTTAATGCCAATTTCTTTTACCTTATGCTAACAGAGTCATACCATTTTGAAGATAACACTCCCATTACTGTTCTGCCGAAGTCAGTACACGGAATCGACGAGGACTGGGCATTAGGAGCCTTACTTTACAAGTTGCGGTTGTTGAGCTATAAAATTGTGCCTTAAGGACCGATTTACGTCACGTCCACACTGTGTTTTTGTCTGAAAACGCATAGTTTTACATGTTTTGGCCTTGCGTCAATAATACTAAAAAACCCTCACCCCACCCTCCCTTCCCGAATTATCTAATGGTCTGTCTCTTAGTGTTGACGGGTAAAATCACTTTCAAAACGCTAGTGTGGACGCGGAGCTTTCGATGCTTTCCGGTGAGACGAAAACGATGCGTTTCGAAAACGCCTGCATTAGTGTGGACGGGGCTTTAGTATCATTTTAGCCGCTTTGTTATAATGATAATTGCATAATTCGATGATTTTTATGCAGTATAAAGGCACGATAAAGGCTCTTCAGTGTGAAGAGCTGGACTCGTGTTTTGAGCTATTAATTTATTTTACAAATATGTTTTCATAGATAAATAAGTAAATATTATATATATTTGTTATTTTATATTAATAATCTCTCCTTTTTTGTTTTATAATTATAGCAATATTCTTATCACGTCTCATATTATAATGAATTATTAGTTAATTATTATTGTCAATAAAGTTATTTAGTTAGTATAAAGGCACGATTACACCCGGAGCAATTTTCTGTGCAACTTGTCTCGCAAGAGCGTTACGACATAAGTTCAAAGAGAGTTAACACGGTGCAATGGAGAATCAATCGCTGCCAAACGTAATAATAAATCCAGTACGCTCATTCGCCACCATTTACGTCTTACGCTGCATTATTCACCTACAGGTCAATATAATGCGTGCTCGCGCACTCTTGCAGAGATAAATAAAATTTAAAACATTTATTAAATTCATTGAATTCACTTAAAAAATACTAAAACGACTCGCCAGTTAATATTCCCCGATATTCGATTCACCTTTTGGTGAATAATTGTTAAATATCTTTACATGTGAAAGTAATTCTCAGGAACTACATCAAATAGTAAAAATCCACTAAAATTGTATTTCATTAATAAATACCGTATATTTAAACAGAATATTACGTGGCCGCTTCGAGTTACGGATTACCTCCTCCTGTTGAGAATATCTTACGAGTGAGCTGCGCTGCGTAAGATATCAACTCAATGCTCCAGAATCTGTATCTCCGTACGGTTATGCAATATCCTCTATTTATTTGCCAATGATGAAACTTACCCAAGGAGGGAAAACACAGGTATAAATGCTGCTGACAATGTCAATCCAATAAATAAAAATACTTAATAATCTTGCGCAGTTATTGATTCGTGTTTTTTCAACGCATATGAGAATTTGTTCGTGCGAGGCACATTTAGTTGCCTGTGCCAAAGAAGATCCTTTTCTCAGCTAAAGAAACTGCGTGTATTTCGTTCTACCCAACATTCTCAGCACCTTTGTTCTTCTTGGCTACATAACGAAGTGCATTCTAGTCTAGCTTAGGTCAATATATATTTTTTTGAATTTTGCCCTACATGAGGGATCTTGGCTTTTGATTGGTTAAAGCAGAAGGTAAGGGATGGGAGATGAACTTAATGTAGCCTGTTTGTTAGCCACCCAAGACATTCTGGTATAGCTTGAGGAAAGATAAAAATATCCAAGACCCTTCTATCTGCATTTGTTATTTAAAACAAATGAAAAAATAAGACGACTAATACGCAACATAATAGGCAAATCCTTTCTTTCTTTTTGAGCTCTGCTTTCATCTGTAAAACAGACATACTCCCTTTGACTACAGTTGTAGATTTATAACACAAATTAAACAACTTCCGGTAATTATTTTACTTTACTTCCGGTTTTAAAGATAATTGTATATTTACTTCAGCAGCAGTAAGGGGGACTCGCGGTCAATGTCAAAGATTTACGGGTTTTACAGGCGCTTTAAGGAAGGCGCCGGCAGCGGGAAATACCCGCGCGACAAGTCCTTACTGCTGCTGTGTTGGGAATCAAAGATATCGCAAACGGAGGTTAAGATATCCTTTACATATAGATGGACACCATCACAAGCATTCGAAATAAAACTGTGCGCCGACTGCGAACTCAGGTGTTGGATCGCCTGGATGCTGACTTTGCCTTCACAACATTTATGGAGGGAGATACGGACGAGACGGTGACAGAAGAAAGGGCTGAAAGAATAATTAACTTAATACCCGAAGGTAACTACCGGTTGGAGCTAACGTTC
>NW_022261506.1:98739-112120 GCF_009602425.1 Actinia tenebrosa | reverse complement strand
TGGATGGATGGATGGATGGATGGATGGATGGATGGATGGATGGGCAGGAAATCTGAAATACACAGATAATTAAATAGACTGATTGGAAGAAAGATACACAGATATATCATTATTATAAGGTCAAAATATTTAAAAAGGTTTATTAGACAGATATATGACATTGCAAGTACAATTGGCTAGAATTGTATAATTACCATGGATGTTTCGTAATCTTTTAAGCACTACTAGTATACCTCACACTTCACGTCAAATGCAGCAAATAATTCATCAGATACTCACGTGGTGATGATGACCTGGCACTCAAAATCTGGAGACAGAATCTCTTCTCTAAGATGAAATCTTTCTTGAGCCGAACCTATTTGAATTACATCATTAGCAAAGGTAAAAACACATTAGAGCTGAAGGGACTGTGGATCCACCTTGAAAATTGAGGGAAGAAGCACTTAGATAACGCAATATAATGAACTATAGTATATATAAGTATGCATAAGTATGTATAGTACAAAAACGGGTGAGTGGGTTGGTGGGTGGTGGGGAATGGTGTGGGTGGTAATGGGAGTTAATCGTGGGAAGGGTTTTGTTGGATAGTATAGAGTGGAAGGGGTGAACAATGTTGATGGTGGTGGGTGGTAAGGGTGATCTTGGATTGTGTTAGTAGTGAAGGTTGTGTGGTGTGATGCTGGGTGGTCATGTGGTGTGGTGGGTGGTCATGTGGTGTGGTGGGCTGGACACTTGAATTGATGGTTTTCAACCATTCCCAAGAGAATGTATTTACAAAAGACACGAAGGCCATGTTGGAGGACACAACAAGAGACTAATCACAAATCTTTTGTTAAATTCCTCCAACATGGCAGCTGTGAAAACCATCAATAGATATTAAGAAAATGTCAGCATGCTGGATATAATATTACATTACCATAGTATTGAACGTAATTCACAGTTGGACACCAGTGCTCTAGTTCTTTCATCCAATTATCTGCAAAGTCCCCAAAAAATACTACTAATAAATAATACTAATAAATAATACTAATATAAAATAGCAAGAATTGGTCGTAACATTTCTGAAGAGACAAGTCACAAAGTACAATTATCCAGACAACATATGATCAAAGCATGTGTGTGGTGTGCCAATGTGAGTTCACAGCCTCTCTTACCAATGCCAAACAGGTTTAATTCTCAAGCTCAGTTCCATATGAGTAGAATTGCTTCTTTCCTGTGCTTTGAGGGTTTTTCTCTGGGTTCTCTACAGTACATTTCTCCTTCCCCACAAAAATCAACCCCTAAATTCCAATTGGATCTGGTGTCAAGTGCCGTAGTCAAGAGCCTCTGGTTCAGGACACTGAGCAACATTTCACTCTCTCCTTATTGGACAATAAAAAAGTAAATGACACTTTATTACATACCTACAGTAGATGCAGGGGCTACGATCAGGTAAGGACCATCATCTCCTTGTTCTATTAAGTGGGCTATGAATGATATTGCTTGAATGGTCTTCCCCAGACCCTGCGCATTCAATCAAAACAATGATTATTTAGAATCAAAGGTGTCGTGGTATACTTGCCTCTCTCAACTTGGTATTGAATATGAGTTAATTCTTTTGGTCTCTCCCCTATTCGAGGCATTTTCTCTGTGTTCTCTGGCTTTCATTGATCCCTTAACAAAATCGTACTAGTGAAATCCCAATTTCTCCTGTGAATTAGCTGTGCCCTGACTTACATCCGCTAAGAGGTTGTTTCAGGGTTCAATCTGTGAGTTAGCCATGCCCTGACTTACATCAGCCTATAGAGGTCGTTTTAGGGTTTGATCTGAGTCAACCATGCTCTGACTTTGATCAGCCCAGAGGTTGTTTCAGGGTTTGCCCTGCAGAGTCAGCAAATGCTCCGACTAATTTGATCAGCCCAGAGGTTGCTCATATTTTCTATTTACCTACCATTTCATCTGCCAGAATCCCATTCATGTTTTGTTTATGCATCAATATTAACCAGTTTAGACCAGTTAACTGGTATGGCTTGAGCTTGCAACTAAAATGGTGAGAGGTGAGATCAATGTCTACAAAATAAATATTGAACTAGCTGCTAATGAAAAAAGTTTCACCCATTTWAAAAATATTTACCTCTTGTTTATTATTCCTGGTTGAGAAACACCAGTATTACTATTTTCCTGTAAAATAGATAAATCAATAGGTAAATAGATGGAGGGAAGGAGGGAAGGAAGGAAGGAGGGAAGGAGGGAAGAAGAGATGGATGGATGGATGGATGGATGGATGGATGGATGGATGGGCATGGATGAATGGATGTATAGACATGCAGATGAATGGATCAATACAACAATGGATCCATGCATGCATTCATAAACACTTACAATTCCACTGGTCTGGTCAGACAGCATTTTCTGGATATTTCTGGCAATTCTTTCACATTTTTTCATAAGTTTTATCACATGCAGTCTTTTCTCTAGCAGCAAATGACAATCCCAAATAATCTTATAAAAGGAAAAAAAGTAAATCAATGAATAGAAAAAGCCTTTTTCTGTGCTCTGTTCAGTAATACGGCATATATATATTCTTAAATAACATTTCCTAGATAAATGTTTAATACCTGGACTGAGATGCCTTTGGCTGCTTCTATCTTTGATTTCTGGAAAAAGGAAAAAGGAAACAAAAAAACAAGTAGATTGAGAATAACGTTTCCCATTTCGACAAGTCAATATGACATTCCCTTAATGACTTTAATATTTATAACAAGCATATTCCATGTGTATATGCTCACATGCCTTTAGCATTTTGTTTCATATATCAAAYCATTTTTCATTCCCTTGTGTATTATTTTTTATTTACTAATATTTTTTTATATGTCATTCATTCCCAGTAAGAAGTACTATTCTATTCATGATTATCTAAACTATGCTCTAATTTTTAGAACCATGTCATTTCTTAAATTTTATATTCAATTATATAAATATATATATATCATATATATATATATATACAGCTATTTGCAAAAATTATGGCCGTTTCAAATATAAATACAAGTATATCGAAAATATATCAGACAGGGCAGAATATCTTTCTTGATATTTTTTTCAGAAAGCCCTAATGATAGACAACTCGAAAAAAATATAATGGAGGGTATCCCATAATTTTTGATATGCTGTTGATATACTTGTATATATATTGGAAGCGGCCATAATTCTTGCAAATGGTTGTATATATATATATATATATATATATATATATATAATTTCTACGACTATATATGGAAGCATGACGGCGTAATGGAATTAACAATATCTATCATTCACAACTTATTGCGACTGACTTACCAAATCTTTCCAAGATTCAAATGGTCTCAGACGAATCAACTTGTTGGACTTTGAGGAAGAGAATCCAGGAATTGAATTGAGCTCCTCCTTTGTAGAATCATTAAGGAATGAAAGTATGGTGGCCTCGTCATCATCTTCAAAACCATCATCATCACTATTATCACCCCCATCATCATTTATTTGGTTACCTACGCATACAACAACAATGATTATACCGAGTTACCCAAACAACTAAGGGCCTGTGAGGAGGGTATATTGTGTAATACCAGAACATATTATCCATACCTCCCCCACAGAAACGGGATTGAAATTTCCAAGGGGTGAGGAGGGCCTGAGGAGTGTATATTGTGTAGTTCCAGAAAATATCCATCCCTCCCCTACATACAGAGGAAGGCTTGGGAGTGTCTGAGTAGGGTACTATATCTTTGTATTTTTTATAGATCCAGCATAACCAAAGTAACCTTTGCTTTTACCTTCACTGTCAGAAATTTCTATAACTTCATTGTTATCTTTACTTATCTTGCTTTGTAACTCTTTTTTGTGTGTAATGTTATTGGCTGCAGATTTAAATAAAAAAATTAACTTATTAAGAGATCATTAAATTTACTAATATTTATCAATTTAACGTGAAATTTTAAGTTTACTTATCATTGTAAATATTCAAAAACAACATCATGATTATCATCAACACTACCGTCATTTCTGTCATCATTCATCATCACCATTACAAACATTTACTCATTATATAAACATAATTACCACCAACATCATTGCCATCACCATCATTTATCATCATCATATTATCATCACCATCATATTCAACACATGACTTGAAATAACATTGGCCAGTTGCCAGTCATTATGCGACCAGCCAAAATAGTTTTAGTCACCTTATACCTTATTTTTGGCTCAATGTTACTGCCAGTCAAAATGACTGACAAAGTAAAGATTTCATTTGACCGGACAAGTTCCAATTCTAGCCGGAATTTGTTCGTTGAGTGGTCATTATTTTAAACCCTGTACCATCACCAATGCTGCCATCATCATCACCATCATGACATCAAATGCTCACCATCACCATTACATATTTACTATCCTCATCATCATCATTTATCATCATTCTATCTTACCCATATTTGGGCACTTCACAACACTAGTGTATTTGTTTTTCTTGCTTGGTGTTGGGCAGACATCAGAATCACTGTCATTAAAAGAAAGCACCCGCTTCCTCCTTGTCTTGGACTTTCCACTTTCCCTTATAATCAGGCTGTCATTGTTATCTAAAAACATGGAAACAAAATCTTTATTCAGTAATGGCTTGTAGGATGTGTTGAAGTTCATCTTTGGTACAAAGCTTAAAATACTAGCTGGTGAGTCACCGGTCTGATAATTGGCCAAATTAGTTTTAGCTTATTTATATCTATTTTCTAGCTCAGCATTACTGGTCAAAATGACCAGCAAGTCAAAGATTCGACCAGACAAGTTCAAATCATGGTCAGACATTGTCCAATGACCAGCTGTTACTTTAAGCCTTGTGGATGTTTCATTAACCTGAACCCAGTAATGTAATAGGACCTGAGACCCATTTGGGTACCCCTCCCCCCACCACCCCATTTCGTTGAAGGCTGATAAATATTCATACCAGCATTTTCCTCTGAAGCTTTCAGCGCCAAAACTGTATCCACAGCATCTTCTAAACTACTGCTTAATTCAACAGCTTTTCTTTTGATCTCCTCTTTTTCATTTGGAAAAATTTCCTCTAGATGTAGTTTTAAAAAGTTGTCATCATGAATGCTTTCTTTGTACGTTTTATGTACAATTTTCGATGAATTACGGTCATTTAAAGCAGCTTTGGAGTCCACATGCGTCTTATTGAGTCTTTTTTCATCCTCGTTTTCTTCTGTGTCTGTTTTTAAAGCTGGTTTGAGAAGATCTTCGTCGTCGGTTGAATCGCAGTCGTTTGAGTCCACAGCTGCAGGGCTACCCACTGGTGACTCCATTACTGCTACTACCACTTCGTCTAGATGCAGTCTTCGTCCTTTTTTAAATCTTTCTTGTCTCGAGGTACCTTCTTCAGCTTCACTAATCTTGGTATTTTTATTAAACGGAGTTGTTTTACGACTGTAAGAGAATTTTTCAAACATTTCTGTCTGTCCACGTTTAAGCGAGGTTGATGAAATTGATCCAAAATGTCGCTAAAATAAATATATAATAATTTTTGCTGGGATCAACTCAACGAAGAGGTAAGATCCACAATCAAATAGTCCTTTCCGTGGACTAACTAAAGTTATAAAGTAATTTAGGCGATTTTTTAAGGAAAAATGTTACGAAGTATGACGCAGTCACACAGCAGCCATGTTGTCTTCAAAATTACGCGCCAAAATAATATTGTTGGGGATGGGAAGGGAAGTTTTGGTGCTACTCTCGGGGGAGGGGTTGGGATTGATGGTTCGTTCACATCAAGTATACCGCTATGAAAAAAGAACAAGTGAAGGCTGGGAAATAAACAGAAAATTTTGCACAATGTAACGACTCAATTCACTTATTTATTTTTTTATTCTTGAGGACTTTTTTACAACAAAAATGTGAAATTCACTGTTTGCCACTTATACTCACCAAGCCCACACATTCACTCACTTACAATTTGAAAATCTCAAACCCACAGGTGCAGGGGGGGCAGGTGAAATCGAGGGAGGATCGGGAAAATTTTGGTAAGAAAAAGGGGGGGGATGGGCAAATCTTTATCAGAAAAATGGGGGGATGAACAATTTTTGGAAGAAGCAACAAGCCTTGGTCAAAGGGGAATGTATTTTTTTGCATGACTTTAAGGGGGTGTTGAGAATTATTTTGGATATTTCAAATTTTCACTGGKCCCCCCCCCCCCCCCTCCACTCTGCCATACATTATGAACGCCTTAGAGGGGGCCAATGAAGGTTTCTAATTATCAGTTGACTGTAATAATTTTATAAGTGCTGGCCATAATATTAACTAAAATAATGAAATATCAGTTAACTACTAATTTTAGGTTGTTTGCCAGTTAACTACTATTTTTTGGCCAATTGTCAGTTCACTACTAACCCCATTGGCACCAAAATGTTAGTCTGACCAAACTCATCTTCCCTCTCCTCCACTTCTCTCCTCTTTTTTCATCTCTTCCTCCTCCTCTTCCTTCCATTTTTAATCTCTCCTCTCTTTTCCTAACACCCCGTACCTTCTTCTCTCCACTCCTTCACTTGTGTTCTTCCCTCTTTTCTTATTTCTGCCTTCCTCATTCCTATTCCTCCCTCCTCTTCACTATTCTTCCTTTTCTTCCCCAATAGACCCTTTGGATCCAGCATAATGTTTTCCCATTTCAGACCATGTGTCATTCCCTTGAGAATAAGATTCTTTGTTTGAGTTATGTCCATATTGATATCCATTACTCATGTGCAACCGAGCACAACTGTTAAACAAAGAAACAATACTCTAGGGAATGACACAGTCTGAAAATGGAAAAACATTATGTCTGAGCTGAGGAGGTCTATTATCTGGCTTCTTATCAGTTCTATACTGGCAGTTCTTGTCCATGCCAATGATCGTCAATGTCATTTATCACAGGCAAGAAAAACTTCCATATTTTCTTCCGATGGTTAAGTAACAAAATTCTGAGAAGAAATTTCTTCCGTCCAGCAATCCTGAAGTACATAATCTTGAAAAGGTTCCAAAGAGACGAACTATTTTGGAATTGTCTAAGAAACTCAATCATAGAGAGGTCGGCTAACAGTAAGATGGTGTGGTAACAAATTACTATGATCATAAAAAGAAATAATAATATTGCAACTAAAAAAAGGACAGGGTAGTCCCCAAGTTCATTACACATATGGGTGCTATATCTTGGATAAAACATTTGTCTGTTGCTCGAGTCGTATACCATACAAGCTATAAAAGAGTTATAAGTGCAGTATGAAGCGAATAAGAGTCCAAGAGTACAGTATATTTGAAATAAATAAAAATATGAATAATTGTTCAGACCAATGCAGTTGTTTGTAAAGGGGCAGTGGTGTGACATAAATGTCACGCAAGTACCACAGGTGCTACAGTGATGCGTGCCTGCGTATCTAACGCGATCACATTTTGGGCAAAAGTCTCCGTCCCTAACATCCATCTCAGCATCGCCCTCGAATTCTTTTCTCCTTTCTGGATAACCAGGTGATACAATCACCGCTGCCAGATAGTTGAACACCATGTTGATCCACAAATAAAATGCTATGAAAATCAAAATCCATCCTTTGGTTGAGCTCAAAGGTAGTTCAACTTCTGCTGGTAGAAACACCATGACGAAAAACCAGATTTCTGCCACTTCTATCAAAATTATCGGCGCTATTTGAAAACTGCTCAAGCATCTTTGTAAACGGCTTTTCTTTCCTCCTTTAGGGAACATAGATCGTACAGTGTTGAGGATAAACGCTCCTTGTATAAGACCCACTCCAAGAATGACCAACAAAACGACCGCCATTGTTCTATCGACCACAGGAAGCCCAAGCAATGTACATGTATCGGTAGTACAAAGGAATGTATGTGGAATCCGTATATCGAATATCAATTAGCTTACCAATTTTTGAGTGTGTGTTCTTGCTACTGTTCCTTATCTCTGTACGTCATTTGGAATCAATCCAACGAGTAATGAATTTTATATTGGTAGGCCCGTAAAAAAGCTAAAATTAGTAGAGACGGCTCCAAGCTATGCACGGACACAAAGAATAACAGCAAAAAATCACATGCAAAAAATGGTAAGCTTACTACAAAAATTACTATAGATATTCTTAAATATAATCCGTCTTTGTAATTCGGTGCGAGTACGTTGCTTGGGCTTCCTGTGATTTCTTCGCGCTCCCGCGGCTTTGCCAAATCTAAGGCTGAACGACATGTTTCGATGATGAAATTTGAATTCTGCAGAGAATATTTTAAAGCCTGTAAGAAGTATCAGCGAATCAAAAAGGTTTGTGTTGCCATTTATTTTTTTATTTCCATGTAAATCTCAGTGGCGTTAACGGTTTAATTGCTTTAATTGGTTTAAAAACATAAATATTCTTCTTCGTTTTGTCTTGCACGTGTTTTGGTTGCTTTGGAATTCTCTTGAGGATTTTTACTCCATAACATTCGTGTACACTTGCACTAAAGTATTCTTTGCATCGTTTTAACATTTCTTTCGCCCTCATTTATAATTTTCCTGTTAGCGCTTTTATTTTCACTGTATCGGGATGCTAGCTTTCATTCAGTGCAAAACGTCGTGTAGTTGGTCTTTGGTTTTACGAATTTCATTCGCAGTTTGACTAGGAACGAATATTATTGTTTAGCGCCAATACTCCATTTTACAGTTCCGTTCAGTGACCGGCGAATAATAGTTCCTAGCCAAGGCTTGAGTTTCCACGCATAGCAAAACAACAGTTTATCATGCGCGGTAACTTCAGCCTCGGCTAGGAAATATTATTCTTGGTCACTGAATGGAACTGTAAAATTGATTATTCCCAAAACAAATGTTTCCGTATTCTGTTTTGACATAGAAGATTGGAGTGTTGTCGTATAGCTGCATTTAAAAAAATGCGTATCTTGATATTTTGTAATATAGTTTTCCCCTCTAGAATGACAGTTTGAATGGGAATATTCCCTATATAGTCGGATTACTGGCGCTCGACAGTTATATCTCCTAAGCCACTTTCATTCTCGTTTATGGTTCCTCTTTCTGTTAGTTTTCCATTGCAGGAATGCACTCTGTTCTGAAGACCCTTGCAGGTTATTATATTTCATAGACATTTTTTGCCGAAGTGGCTCAACAGCACATTTGGTATTACCTTTTATCGCTAGCCCTCTGAACCCCTAATGCCTATAAATGAAGGTTTCCCAATAATATATGATCTTCCGTTAAGGGCCTCAAGCAGTTTTCATGGTTTGGAATTATTCATTTGATTTTTAACGAGGTGTTTGAGTCTGTGGCGCTAATCTTGACTTTGCATAGAATACTATTATCGAGATAAAATGTCTCCAAACTTCTTCTCAAACTTGTTGTTAACCGCTTCGTCTTTGATGACTTAAAAGGTTGAAAATCCATCCGACATCAGCCTTGATTTGGTTAGCGACTGTTTTATGATACAACCAAATGGAAGGATAAAGAATATCAGGCTTGCCTTGTGACTGAATGATGTGTTTTGAGAAAAAAACTATATCGCGGGCGTAGAGTGCGTCTCACGGGCCCCTCACAGACCAAATTACATACATTTACAGCATTTTATGGGGGTCCTTCTCCGCCCGTGATGTAGTCTTCGCCCGTAACTTGAATTAATGCTTGACATTTGAAGCTTTTTAAAAAATTCCTAGCACTCAAAGAATGGACAAATCAATAAAGAGTACATTCTGCATGACTGTGAAAATCTCAAAGTGCAGACTAATCCAGTTCTGGACTCACTTTCTGTCTTCTACAACCAACTGAAAAATTATTTTCTCCGCGCGACTTTTTGAGTTGGACGGAGGGGCAAATGGAAAATGTTCAGGAACTAGACTAGGAACGTACAGTTGTGCCGTGCCTTGATCTTAAAGATTTAATAACAACACTGAATGTCCTGGCATAACCGTGAGATTGGACGATAGTGCGGCAAAGAAAGGGAAAAAAAAGGGAAAGAAATACCATATATTATAGCATTTTAGCGATAACCTGCCGATCAAAGTCAGAACACTGCTCAGTGAAAAATACATTGGATTTTATCATGTTATGGGTCTGGTTTTACGGATGGAGGATACCTGGAAGGCAAGGAATACCTTCCTTTCAAGGGAAGGACCTGATACCAAGACCCCAGAGATAAGGCGAGTGAATACCGCTACGTTACCCGACTCTTTTCAAGGATGAAACGAAAATGCATCGGACTGATAACACTACACTGTGCGCTTAGAGTGAACAGAATTTGATTATCCAGCAGATTAACCGTACGTTGAAGCCTGATTTCCGCAAAAACCATCAGCCTACAACTGGAATACATCTTTCCTCTTTCCTCTAAAAATGAAATTCCTATCGGGATTTTTTACTGTATTCTTGAATATGGAGATGGCATTGTTAACGTTCTACACTCGACTTATGTTCAATTGTTAAACGCCTACAAATGATCGGGAGTTTTATTTAAATACGAACCAAACTAGACGAGAAATCCATTCTCATCAGCCTCAGTTTCGTCTACGATGGCTTAGTGATACAACCAAATGGAAGGATAAAGAATATCAGGCTGGGCTTGTGATTGAATGATGTGTTTTGAGGAAAAGACTACATCCCGGGCGTGGAGTGCATTTCACAGCCCCCTCACAGCCCAAATTACATACATTTACTGTATTTTTATGGGGTCCCTCTCCGCCCGTGATGTAGTGTTTACCCGTACCTTGAATGCTTTACATTTAAAGCCATTTTGAAGCTTTTTTTCGATTCCTACCACTTAAAGGATACATAAAGCATAACGAGTAGTTCCTGTACGAATGTTGGAAAAGTCAAGATATGGACCAATTCAGTAGTGGACATCCTTTTTATCCGATACAACAGGCTGGCAAACTGTTTTTTCCGGGCTTGACTTTTCATTTTGTCTATACGGATAGAAAGTAAGTCTGGATTTACCCTAGTTACAGACGTACCGTGCACTTAAGTCATCTTAAAGGTGTAAGGACAATAGCCTCTCTAAATGTGATATCGTGTGATTCGACGATAGCGCCGCAAATGAAAGTAACAAAATATTACGATTAATCCATATACCATATATAGAAACCGTATTTGGATGATCCTCAGTATTTTATCGATACTCCTGCGAATCAAAGTCACAGCCCGGCTAAAACACAGATCGCATTTGATTTTAGCATGTTTGGTCTGGTTTTGCGGAGAAAGACACCCTTTCGATCTGCATAGTAATGCTAGAAAGCGCTAGATTTTAAATTTTGCGGGGTGTGTTGTATAGGTGTACAAGCGGCTTGCGGGTCCATACTTTTGATGCTTGTAAATCCATTTCCTTTGCAACCAAAACAAAACAAATTACACAATTGATTCCCATTTCTCTTGCTCTTTTAGAATCTGTTACTTTTTGTCTCAAAATCCAAAATTGTGGAAAATCCCTATCTGGATTCACTCCTTGGATCGGACTTTTTCTAGATGGAGTGTCGGAATGAGAAAAAAATGTCTTTTGTATTTCGACTTGAAATTATAGTGAAAAGTCTTACATTACTAGAAAAGTTACTTTGACGCAGTTATTTTTAAAGATTAATGAAAATTATGGCTTATTTGAGAAGGATACATTAAAGTTTATACCGGTAAGAATCTGTGAATTTATTCCACTCATTTTCTCATTTCTTTTCTTATTTATGGAACAAGGAATCGAAAAAGACGTTCGAAAACTCCTTACTCGCGTTCCTGCCATATGACAAGCTAAGACAGTAACAGACGGCGTACAGTTACCATGGATTCAGCAAAGGGAATATGGATAGTATTTACCAAACGAATGGAGTTTCTGTACCGTATCCCCAAATCGATCAATGCTATTCAAGTCAAAACAGAAAAGGTGAGTAGTGATTTTTATGTTTTTTCAAAATTATATATTTATGGTGTGCGTTTATTTTTTTACAATTTAAAAGTATGGACTGCCTGTGGTGCGACGAAGGTGAATATACCACAGGTAGCCCAGCACCTGATTAAAAATAAAAACCAGATTGTGACTTTCACGCCTGTGGACAGTCCTCTTTTACCCTTTTTCAAATCAAGGCATATGTTAGTTGTTTTGCTAACTTGAAGTTCACATCCAGTAGAATGACCTTTGAAGCTTCTAATCCAGTCCTAAACCACATTCATTTGACCATTATTTCTTTATATAACATAGAAAAGCTAAAAAGGAAATCTTTTACGAGCTTTAAGTTTTTCTTTTTCATAATCGAAAAGTTAATATGTTTTCTTCTAAACGCGGAGAAAAAAGATATACATTAAAAGTAGTTTTTAACAAAACATAATAATTTAATATGGCTTAGAAGTTGACYGAGGACTGAGCATGAAAGGTCCTTTCACTGGATGTGAACTAAGCGTGAGGCCATGAGGGAGCTACTTTTTCACATCCATTGAAGGGACTTTTTCCACGACTTCGAAACTCTATATTTTGTTTAATTCAAATCAAAACATATAAACAAAAACAAAAACAAACAAACAGAAAGGAAAAAAAAGATCAGAGAAAAATGAAATAGGAAGAAAATGAAAATGGACGATCAGGAGTTGACTGAGGAGCTTGAAAGGTCCTTTCACTGGATGTGAACTAAGCGTGAGGCCATGAGGGAGCTACTTTTTCACATCCATTGAAGGGACATTTTTCATTTTCGAAAAGTTATAAATGTTATCAACTCATAGAATAACTAATGAATAAACAAAAATAAAGATCAGAAGGACGAAAATGATGCAAGAGTTGATTTTGAAGCTTCAAAGATCCTTTCACTGGATGTGAAATAAGTGTGAGGTCATGAGGTAATAAATAAACAAATAAAATTAAAATAAAGATTAGAAGAAACTTGATTTTAGAAAAGCTAGGTTCAAGAGAATTGACTGAGGAGCTTCAAAGGTCCTTTCACTGGATGTGAACTAAGCGTGAGACCATGAGGTAGCTACTTTTTCACATCAATTGAAAGAACATTTTTTCATAATCGAAAAGTTATATGTTTTTTCCGACACAAAATAACGAACAAATAAATATAAACCAACTTCCAGGCRTGGATCGGATTAAATGCCCTGGAATTTTTAAGGTCTGACCGTTTCTCAACTGAAAGGAATTCTAGTTCTGATTTAAAGTAATTTTTGTAGAAAAACATCAAGTCGTTCTCTCTTTCGCTTAATAGATTATTTTGTGTGATAGATTCAGGATCAAAGTTGAGTTGAGTATGTATGATTTTTAGGTCACCCATCCAAATACTAACCCTYCTCAAACGGGCTTGACTCATTTTCTTCGATACCCAAGTTTATGCCACTGAGCCACGGTTCTCTACGGAATCAGCATAACAATAGCCGTGAAAACAATACACCGAA
>NW_022261506.1:81430-97989 GCF_009602425.1 Actinia tenebrosa | reverse complement strand
TTATTTTGTCGTTGTCTTTGTCGTTTGTTTACTAGCGCTTAGAACAGATTTGTATTTGCGCTTTATAAATAAATATTATTATTATTATTATTAAATAGTTTTATTTTATGCTAATCCTATTGTTTTCTGTTGTTTAATTAACACTAGCTAATCGCTAGCGAAAAGTAGACTTCTTAAAATAAGTATCAATGATCTTGAATATATTACTTAAATTAAGAATGCGAGGCCTAAAATAAGCAAAAAAGTCTTAATTCAGATTTCTATGCTTCCCAGGACAGTTATTGATTTTTCTGCTTATTTGAGAAAKCTAATGCCGGGAGTTTAAACTAAAAATAATCCATTAATTACTGAATTGGAACTAYATATTGCTTAATAGATGATACTAGTAATGGAGTCAGTTATAAATGTATGTCAGGATAATAATAGACCTGTTTCGAATTCCAAATTACCGCTGTGTTTCTTATGGTGGCTTGTACGGTGGCTTGTAAGGGCCAACCACATACAAAAAAAAAAAACTTGCCTTTTATCGCGCGATAAAGCCTCTCTGATTATCGCGCGATAAAACAACTTATCGCGCGATAAAACAAATTATCGCGCGATAACAAAGCTTAGTCACTATCGCGCGATAAATATCAACTTATCGCGCGATAACACTTTACTAGTGTTCAGGCTCCTACGGTCATTACGCACATGGACAAGATGGCGAGCGAAGTTGAGAAGATGAGTTAAACGTATGTAACAAATTGATGTCTTTATCCTTCAAAGGTAGGGTTTTCTTAGAAAAAAAAATTAATAAGTTTTAATAAGTATTTTTTTGTATGTGGTTGGCCCTTACAAGCCACCGTAGTTTCTTGATTACAGACTCATTTGCACAGGGTTAGCCTCGAGTTTGTGCAGAATATTCACGTGTTGCAGTCAAGGTCCGTCGAGCTTCAAAGTGTTTGTATTGTTGAAGTTGTGCATTCTTTACTTTACCGTTGGTATTTGTGAATATTTAAACACTGATACGAGGCTAACCCTGTGCAAATGAGTCTGTAATCAAGGAACACAGCGGTAACTTGGAATTCGAAACTGGACTATTGCGAATAATTTGTACGGGAGTGAAAAATGTTGGTAAATATTCGCTGAACCGCGACTCCCGTACGAATAACCGCGATTGCTATTCGTACGGGAGTCGTCAGAAATTCTATTGCGCGACATTTCCCGAACAGACTCCTGTACGAATAACCGCGATTGCGTGGCATTTCCCGCCGTGACACTGACCTCAGACTATACGAAAAAAGTGTCGCGAAAGTGAGTTGCTCGCAACTGAGTACAGACTCGTCAAATAAGTTTGAATCAAAATAACATCACTGACATGAATCGCCTAACTGGTCTAAACAAAAATGTCTCTATTAGGTTGGAAAAGAATACAGAGTTTCCGAGAAAATCGACGATTTTATTTATTATTATTATTTTATTATCATTTATTCAGAGCGCCTGCGATAAATTCAGCGGTAAACCACATTGCGCACTCTCAGTTGATATTTAGCCGTGTGGAGTCCCTCAGCAACAAATCTGTTTACCCAAGCCTGACATCATTTCAAGATGGCGCTTATTACTCATCTGGTCATAATCTTTGCCCTTGTCATCGTCCTAGGCGCTCTGGTTTTCCAGATTTTGCCGAGACTTTTCCCGAAGATACGAAAATCTTTGCCGTCTCAAAGCTTTATTAGTTATACTCAAACCGTGCCTATCATGTTCATGTTTGCAAGCCTGGCTTGGTTGTTCTTCAGTCGTTATCTTCAGTCTCATGTCGGACAAGATGCTTATTATACAGTCCATGGCTGGGCCCACATCGTTTTTGTGGTGTATGTTTTCAGCGTGGTGATTTTTAACTATCTTTGCGCTGTTTTCATCAAGCCTGGTTATCCACAAMCGCAGGAAGAGTTCACAAAGGAGAGGAGTTTCGTCAAGCGCTATGAAATCTGTATCAAGTGTAAAAAGATTCGAAACTTTGGAACCCATCACTGCAGCTGGTGTAACAGTTGTGTAAAAATGATGTGCCATCACTGTCCCTTCACCAACAACTGCGTGGGTTTGAAGAACTATGTTTATTATTACACATTCTTGGGTTATGCGTTCTTTGGTATGGCTTACGCATGTTATCTGGCCTACTTCCCGTTTTCTTCGTGTTATCGCGTGGTTGGTGCGAATCATCTCTCAAACCTTCTAAGCCATCCAGATTTCACTGCATTTAGTAAATATACTAGTGTAATGCATAAAATCAATGCCACTACACCAGAGATGTGCGAGCAAATGGGTGAGTACATCATCCTTCTGGCTCCAGTTGGTGTGGTGACCATCTTCATGGGGTTGCTCTTTGGTTTCCAGTCTCTACTCCTGGCTTCTGATTTATCTATTGTAGATTTTTATGACACAATTGGGAGGTCAAACTCTGTCGTAGAGTTCTTCAAGACCCTGTCCTTAAGCATCCGTAAGAAGAAGAAGTCACGGTTCTGGCTGATGGTTTACCAACAGAAGAGCAGATGGTGGAAATTTTTCCTTCCATTTTACATAGATGTGGAAGTTGAGAAACCTAATGGTAAACTGGACATGTGAATAAGACCTGTCCATTGGAAATAGAGTACCAAAGTGTAACATTTAGACTTACTTGAAATCCTTTAAAAAACTTTCATCTGTTTGGTTGCTTCAATCGTTCTCGCAGAGAGGTCAACTTGGAGCAAGTCTATGTAACGTCCAAATATCAAAGTTGAAATTCAGTTTTTAAATGTTCACTTTGCAGAGAGCTTGCACAACATTCCTAAATTTCTGCCAACTCTAAAGCCAAAAATCCTCATACATTTTCTCTTATTTTGTACTGAACGCAACCATGTTAGATTCCGACTCAACTCAATTAAGAAAACCAGATAAGAGAAAATGAATGAGAATATATATCTACATTGAAATACCTTTATCTCGGCTGTTTTTCACTCTGTCGCACTGATCTGATGTTCCACACTATATCATAATTCTTACATATAGTTCCTGGTAATGTTACCATTTACAGGAAACACTGGTGGTGTAGCAGTGGGAGCATTTGACTCTCACCAAGGTGACCTGGGTTTGTCATTCCCAGGTTTGGGGACATGTGAGTAGATTTCGTGAGTAGAGTGGTATGTTAGCAGTCTTCTATGCTTCAAGGGTCTTTCTCTAGTTTTCCTTAATACTCTGCAAAAATCAATTTTTAAAATTCCATTTGGAATTTAGTAGATGGAGAGCTTCTCTGTAGAAATGCCACTGTTAGATCCATATAATTTTATTTATCTATTAATTTTCTACCAAGAGGTCTTTAAAAATGCTTTTGTGATTTCATCACTTTGATACTCTATTTTTCATCCTTTTAAGAATATTATGAAATTCACATTACTTCTAAGGTCTTTTGGCATTTCTTATTATTTGCTCTTTCGTTTCTAAGGCACCTTGGGAAAAAGAAGGAGGGCCCTCACATATCAAAAAATGAAACCTAGAACATCACAGATGCATTTCTTGTTTTGAGGCATCAAAGAACATTTTCAAGCATGTTCGCAATATTTTTCAATATATTTATTGTTGTTATTTAATGCACGTATACTCATATACATAAATCATAGGGCCATTCATACGGGGTAAAATAAGGTGTGTTTTAATTACCCCTGTATCAATAACCTTATTTTAAAATTCCATATAAACTAGGAATTATTTTCAAAATGCACTTATTTGATAATTTAATGCACGAATGAAGCAAAACAACTAAAATATATGTTGTTTAAGCAGTATTTAAGGTATCCTCCATAACCTAGGGGTAAAATTGTGTCTCTCATTTCTCACTGCCAGAAAAAAAAAAGATTTTGTTCTGAAATATTTTTTTCTGGTAGTGAGAAACAAGGGACAGAATTTTACCCCTGGGTTACCAAGAATGTATTTAAGGTATAAATTATTAAGAAATATTTCTGCACTGTTATTTATGAATTTCTAAGTTACTGCATAAGTTTTTTATAAATATCACAATTTTGTAAATAGTTCATTCAACTTTTCTTGTAACTTTTTAAAATAGTGTCAATTTCAATAAACCACACGTTCGATGTATGTATGGTTTCTATGGTAACTGCAAATCCACTGTAAACAGGTTCTTGAGTTCCTCATCCGAAACAAGCTGAAAAGAAAAAAATTCTTTTTATGTACTATTTTGATATGATTGATTTTAAAAGCCATTCTCAATTGAACAATCCCCACCCCTTGGAAATTCCAATCCACCTCTGTGGGGGAGGTATGGATATTTTCTGGTACTACACAATATACCCTCATCAGACCCTCCCCACCCCTTGGAAATTCCAATTCCYCTCCGTGGGGGAGGTATGGATATTTTCTGGAACTACACAATAATACCCTCCTCAGACCCTCCCCACCCCTTGGAAATTCATTCCAATGCTTCTCCGTATATAGGGAAATAAGGACATTTTTCAGAACAGTGCAATATATAGTGTTAGCTTACTTTGAGAAAGTCTTGGTATGAAAGTCCTTGCTTATTAGCAGCATGCTTATTATTGGTTGTCATGACGATGTTGAGTATTTGTTTATCAGTGAGTGTGGGTCCAAGGAGTAATCTATAAAAGCTAAACATCTCGTCTTGACTTAAGAATCCATTACCATCTGTGTCCAGTACCTTAAAAGCAACTAGTGAGTTTAAAAAAAAACAATTAAAAGAAGTTTGCAAAGATAGAGTCCATGCCATCTTTATATCTGTGAAAAAGGTAACTAGTAAAACTGTACAACTTAGTAGTTTGTAAAGTTTTGTAGGTCGACAGTCTACTTAACTTACTAATTTGTGCAATTTATCACAAAGTTTTTCACAGAGATAAATGCACTCTATTACTAATAATTTCTTTTTGTACAACATTCTACATACACTTTTTCCTTTTCTCCAGGGGTGTTCTTGAGCTCAGCATGGAAAATAAATTCACAAAATTCTGAGGCGTAATGCCTTTTGTTGCAGGATCCAGGAAAAGTGCTGCGACCTTCGGCATGATTGGGATGGTCGATACTTCAGGGATATCAAGGAAGTACTTTATAGGGATGGAGTGGAAGTTATCTGTATCATAGTGAGTATAGCGTTGGAGAATTTTGATTATTTCTTTGGATGTAACTGAAAGGTAAAAAAACAATTTGTTAGGGTCGATCCATTTCTTATTGGGGAGGGGAAGGATGGTGGTGGTAACCCATACCAGACTTCTGACACCCCTATTCATTGTTACATAAAAAATGGTCCCTTGTATTTCTTTTGTTTTTTATAAAAGTGCTATGCGTCCCAAATTCTCTTGTGTGCCCCCCTCCCCCCACCCCAAATCCCACTTGTCTTACCCACTATAATGTGTCGTTTTTCCTTCTTTTTTTGTTGTTGTTGTAAAAGTGCTATGCGTCCCAAATTCTCTTGTGTGCCCCAATTCTCTTGTGTGCCTCCCCCCACCCCAAATCCCACTTGTCTTACCTACTATAAAGTGTCCTTAACATTCATTTGTTCATTTGTTCTCTTTGCTATGCGTCCCAATTTCTCTTGTGTGCCCAAATCCTCTTGTGTGCCCCCTCCCCATCCCAAACTCACACCCRTCTTACCCACAATAAAGTTTCCTTAACATTTATTTGTTCATTCGTTCATTTGTTCATTGTTTGTTTGTCTACCTACTGAATTATTTTAGTGTTTTTTAAGTCAGCTTTAGGGGAAATTATTTTGTTTAATAGAGGCTTTGCACCATCATGTGATGGCAGCCATGACAGGGAGCAGGAACAATTGATTCTGGTCTAATCTGATTTACATAAGAAAGGATTCAGTTTCCCAGGTGGAAAAGACTATTGTTATGCCTCCTGTCATGGCTGCCACCACGTGATGGTGCAAAGCCTCTATAGTAGACGAGAGGAATGTCTGAGAAATGTATATCATGTAAGTTTTAAATGAAGCTTTCTCGTTGAGTGGCTAATTGCTATCTTCTCTGAGCTGCCAGTAAGGCATGGATATTTCTTGTAACTAAGCATTAATAAACATTAGCTTAATGTGGTGAAAGGAAAGGTGACAAAATAAGCTTTTAAAATGTAGTACCAAAAAAGTACCTTTGTCAATAAAATCTTGTTAACAATTTTTTGGCATTATACAAGTTTATGTCAAAAATGAAAAATGAAAAATCTTTTTAATTTTCAGTTACTTTTTTAAAATTTTATTTTGCATATTATTCAATGTTATGTATGCTTTAAAAATTTTCAAATTTCTTTAATTTTGACTCAAATGATTTTAATATTTAAGATTAAAGATTTGAAATAAGAAGCCTTTGTGAGGAAAAAATGATAAAGAATAAAGAATACATTTCCTAAATTAAAAACCTTGATTAACTTCTACTTAATAAAGATAAATGACAAGAAGAACCAAAAACTAATATAAAAAAGATTGAAATGAAGACCTCTTAGGCAAGAGAAATGACAGATTATCTTGACCATTAATACAATGTGTCAGTCATAAGAACAATGGACTGAACATCTGGTAATAATATAAGAGTCATAAAAACATCTTCTGTCATGAATGATGTTAAAGAAAGTGTTGCCTTCTGCATTGTTTCTGGGCATGTTAACATTCAAAGGACAGGTTAAAAGTGTTGTGTTTTTTTTGCTTGTTGAAAGATTTTACTTTTGTGAAAAATAGTATCTGCCTCGTACATACAGTTGGTGGTTTTCTCAAGGTCTTGGATAATTTGTTCTGGAAGAACTGAAGCTCCTGATCCCTGTTGAGAAACAACAAGAACTCTTGAGTCACAGTTGGAAATTCTGACTTCAAACATTAAACCTGGTCATTTCCTGTGAAATAAAGTAAGTATATTTGAGAGCAATATTTATTATCATCATGCTGTAATGTCAAGAGAATCTCAAACATTCCAGCAAGAAATTTAAAGTCAATGTATATGAAGTTCCATGAACATTAGTACCATTGTGTAAAAGCCACCAAGCCACATAATTAGAGAAATTACTGGTTCATCTCTAAGTTATAGTGGTAGAAGAAAGTTATACATGAATGACAAATACTTTTTTCATTGTTTTTTGTGCAAAATACTATACATTTTGATGAGAAATKTTTTACTTTAAACCTGCTTTAGACATGTATCTAAACTATATTATAAGCAAAGGTGTGATTCGAAGGATAAGTTGGTGTGAAAAATACAGCTTAACAATTGAATGTGATATATTTTTAGCATAATTCATAACAAAGGAAGAGTGAAGGGGTGAAAAATTGTAGAAACAAAAAAACGTCAAATTCTACGAAATTTTGATGAAATTATTCGTAAATATCCTCTAGATATAAATTTATGATATAGTTTACCACAAAATGTATGTTTGAACTCTTGGCTTATATGTTTTACCAATGTTTTCCCTTAAAAACGTTTTATATTAATTTCATAGTTCTTTCTTAATAAAGATAAGGGCATTTGGAAAAGAAGACAAAAACTTAAAATACCTTACAACATTTATCATAATATTTTTTTATCAATGTCTGATTTATGTACACATTATTTTTTTGTCTGTAATTCTTACGTCTCTCAAAATGTTCTTATATATTGACTAGCTATAAACAAGTAATGTTGTTGCATATTGTGAAAAAATATCTAAAAGTGCATAAGATATAACAATTCTCATTTCACTGTATCCATGGAAACGCATATTTAACAATATTGATTGACACAATAACTCTTGCAAGCTTCTGGAAAGATCTGATGAAATTACCAGGGCGACAGATGGTGTTCGACAATTTTCATGCATGAAACTTTCAGCATGAATGAAGGAGAAATTGTTTTCGTTATGATGTATAATTTATTGACCCTCTTTCAACAAAAAAACTCAGAGGAAAAGAACAGCACTTGAATAATTTCCAACTACTTTTTCCAAACAAATCCGCTCTTGGCTTCCTTATAGGAAATATTTAGGTTGAAGACCCTTTTGAGATGCATAATGATCAAGAAAGTATTGTTTTTCCAGGAAAAAAATTGAGTTAAATTTAAGCTTATAAGCACTAGAGAATCGTCGAGGAAAAACAGAAAATTATAAAAGCCTAGAAAACACCGTTAAGCTTACCATTTTWAAGTTATTTTAAGGAACATTGACGGTTTGAGGGGATTCGATATACACTCAACCATTTTCTTTGATCGTCTTCGTTCATTTCATTCACATTTTTGATTATTTTTGCTTGAAATTCACAACAAATTTCAACGTGTTTTTGAGCTATTTCACGCTTGTGTAAATTTACACAACTCTCCAATTACTAACCAATCAGAAAGCGCGTAAAAAAGATTAACCAGATGTTTAGAGTTGACCAATCAAAGTCTTCGTTTTATGTTTTCGGCTGATTAGGAATAAACAATAGGTACAAGTTTGCGTAACTTTTTTCGACAAAATCGTTTTAATTTTGGAAAGAAAATACTATAACTAAACGAAAGGAAATCAAAGATACAGAGTATTTGTTGGTTTGGGGAGGGAAAAAGGCGGGAAAACACGAAATTCAACACAACACCTGCATGGCGGTATTTTTCAAAGGGATGTGAGACAAGCCACCGTACTCCCTAGAGTCCAGCGCTGTTGCTTTTCTTCGCTAATATGATAGTTATGACTCCATGAAATTTAACTAAAAACATTGACTTAGGCTTAAGAAATGTCTACTTGAGTTGTATCGGAAAATAAGACCTGCAAATAGCAGAACTCTGTTGCGTGACGAGCAGCGCGAATCGGCAAAGCAAATTGCAAGCCGTCTCGTGTTATTCATGACTTTAGCGTTGTACAACAAATTGCGCAAATACATGGACAGCTCAATGTGGACCATGTGTTGTCGAATCCAACATCACACGAAACGTTATGCTCAAATGATATCTTAATAATAGCTTACACGCAAGTTAATTAAGATTGTTTTCGATAAATTTTGGCCATTTTAACGTCGCAGACAATAACAACTTTCTTACTAAAGTACAAAAATACACCAACTCGATGATTGGCTGTGAGGTGTGAAGACCTGTCTAGACATTTCGAGGACGAGTAGGACAGACGTGGTAGGAATGTACGTATGAAAAGTGATTTTCCCGAGTTCTGTGTACGAGGAGTTGGACATATGGTTAATTTTGAACGCGCTGTCGAACATTGACTAACAATATTATTCACAAAGCACACAGTAACACACCGGGATTGTCTGTCGTCCAGTTTGATTAACGCCTTCGAAGGCTGCCTTGTTTCGACTTTTAGCACCTCAGCCCGGACTGGAATAATTTACTGAACAGTTTGTCGACGTACGTAGMCGCCATTTTTGTTTTTAAAGAAGAAGTTTTGTCCACGTTGAAGAAATTTGCTGTCAACTGGGTTTTTCACTGCATGTAAATTGATTTTTGCTCTGACTGAGTTTCCAATAAACGGTTTTCGTGACCGGCCTCTGCTTCATTAATTCTTAAGCCGTAAATTCAGACCGCTTTTTTTATTCCTACAGGTCGATAGCAAGCGAAAACAACAGCATTCTCCCGAGGCCATGGACTGCTTAACGAGAAACACAACACAAAACAGGTGAGCCAACTGTTAAATAGAACCTTTCGTTCCGACTTTTCAAGCCTGAATTTGGCTTCGCATGATTCAGTGAAGGCTAAACTCATGCAGTCAGCGCTGTGTAAATATATTCGTACGCGTTTACCGACCCATGGCGTGTGTAAACCCTTTACCAATAATCATATTCAGTGCACGATTCGGTCAGATGTTTGGCATTGTAAAATGTCAAGTTAAATGAGACGAGGTGCACGTTAGTGGTCGTTAGTTAATCCAGCTACAATCAGGGGGTTTTCACAGACCGGACTGTCACACTAAATCTCGGTGTACCATTTACTAAGATAAGCGAGCATAAAATACGGGACTGTAGCGATAAAAATTGGTAAGTACCAATTTAGTTTTATACTTCTTTAAGCACATTTTTACAATCCGTAATAAAAGGAATATATTTTTTCACAGCACGAAAATCTGGCGACCATGGGACGAAGACACAACGAAAATCGATCCCACAAAATGCAAAAGACTTCATGTAAGTTCAATGTTAGCTTTTTTTAACTCGTCAAAAATCTATTTGTTGATCAACCCCGACACAGCATTTATTCTTTTTTTTTTTCTCTCTCACTTAATTAATACCTGATTTTTYGATTCTAATGTTAAAAAAGGAAAGCTTTTCGATAAAGAAGCCATCCTTACTGGACTGTCCAAAGTTCGTTATGGCACCAACAAACGCTTGGCTTAGCCGCACTCGAGTTTTCCAGAGCGATACCCCGTGAGATATTCTCTTGAACCAATACACTATCTTTCACCCTTAATTTCAAAATGAGTTGTTTCGACTGGTTCGCGTATTTTTTATCACCATTTAGCGATATTTTTAAGGTGTTGGATTTTATTTCGTAAGACTGTGATTGCGTGCGTTCTACACCTCTTCTTTTGTTAACAGCCAGATTATCTGAAAAAACAAAATGTGTTGCTCTTTGTCACTTTTGCTTGAGAACCAAATTAATTCTCTGGTGTTTTTTTCGCAAAGACACCAGGAACAAATTGGTCGGATTTGATAATATTTTCGTAATTGCCAGGGCTTGGTATCCGTTTACTTTGATAAAATTTTGGGTTGGGAAAGCTTGCGAATAGTGGTCCCTAGGTCCTTGTGAGAAACTGTCACACTTTTACTTGTATTCTCGATCGTTCCAGCAAGAGTTACTATTAACCCTTATATATCAGAGTTTAAATTATCTCTTCTCATTTTCTATTACTTCTGTCTTTTTTCCACACACAGCATTTGCACTAAAATCTAAAGGTTAAACATTTAGACTTTTTCCTCGTGTTTTCTTCTACGGTTTTGAAATAAAAATCAACACTGCTGAAGCTAAATACCGTATTTAGAAAACTTCGATAATATCTTACTAAATGAAAAAGAGAAAAAAAATAATGAAAGCAAGAAAGAGTAGAAGAAAAAAAATGACACCTTCTTAAATGTGTATAAATTAGTTTTGCTTGGTTTAAAACAGATAGATTGTCGATGAGTACTCCAGTTTAATATTTCTCTCTCTCTCTCTCTTTCTTTCTCTTTCTATCTATATTTACCCGCCCTTTTCAGCTTCTTTGTCCCTCTCAATGTTGAATAAAAACAAAAGAGCTTGCATGAATACTTATTTATACTCTCTAGATAAAAAATACAAAATAAAAATTTTAAATAAAARAAACCTCCAAAAAGCCCCTTTTAAGAACACACTCAGCCCTATGCAGTGCTACAATTTTTTTAAGTGCAAACTTATATTGTATAGCCTTACATATTTTCATATTTCATTATGCTTYGTCTAAAATTTTTCGGTCGACGCCTATTTAGCCGAACACGCATTTTTGTACTAAACCTTTTTCTCACGGTTCGGTATATAATATTAAGTTTAGATTTAAGAATAAAAAGGCAAAACAAAGCAGAAAAAGGAAATTTTCCTCGCTTTGTTCCTGGTTTTTTCGCGGACGTGGTGCATAATTCACTTCCTTGGACAAAAACCGATTCTGCCACGCGAGTTTGTTAATCTTACGGGTGAAAGCTTTTAAAACAATAAGCTCACCAGAAAAAAAGCCTCAACAAAATTAGTTTGAGAAGTATCAACGGGTTCTTGTAAACTTAAACTCCGGTTTTTAGATGAAGAATTTGAAATTCGAATTTGATTCTTCAAAGGAAGCTTTTAAAGTGCCCTCTCAAGAATGATTTACGAGCGCTTACAAACAAAAAAGCGGCCAACACTACACAATAAAACTACTTTTCCTTCCCCCAAAAAGCAATAAAAATACTTTTGTTTTTAGTTATCTAAAAAACAAATCCTTGAAATTGATAATTTTGGTACCTTTTGTAAGCAATATGTTCATAGGGGGAAACGTGGTTTGGCGCGTTGAGAGAAGTACGTGCGGGGCGTCTTAAACTGAATCCTTTTCAGAACAAATTGTAGCACTTGACTTTAGAGAAAGTGCTAATCATAATGTTTCGAAGACTAATTATTGACTCTCCTTTGAACTTTYCTAGAAGAATAAATAAATAAATAAAAAAGAAGGCTAAAATACTGAAACTTTAGAACGGCTTCATCGGAAGTCTAATTTTGTTCATACGATATTTTTATTTTATTTTTATGCTTTCTTCTAAATTACACTAAACTTTGGTTGTTGAAGAACCGATACGAGAACTTTCTTATTCTTTATACTTCCTTCTAGAGTCCCTCGCTTTTTGACCCGTGTTGACAGAATGCTCTGACTTAAGTTTAATTTCAAAGCGTTTTTGTCATTTGAAGAAGCTACTGATTAGTTTCAACGATGGTCATAACTTCAAGACCTTTTTATCAGTTTAGTCCGAATTATTTCTGCTGTGGGACGTCAAGTTTACTCCAGCTTGCCCCTGAAATTCAACACCTCGTTGAAGATTCCGTGAAAATTCTAAAATTCCTTCAGAATGAATTAAGGCGACTATCTTTTGTCTTCCTGGAAATACAATACCATTCCCACAACATGATGGGTTGAATTGATCCAAGTGGGTTGGCCAGGAAACAGATGGTTTTGTTCTTAAGAGAGCTAACTTCCCATCTAAGGGATTAAAAATCTAAGAGGAGGGAAAGGGTTTATTGTTTCCTTTTATGTAACTCAGAAAGTTTTGCTAATCAAAATAAACTTTAAAWTTTTTTTATAAGAGTAAATGGTTTGCACTGGACTCTGAAGATGACTTCTGCTCAGGTTGTCGAAACGTCAGTCACCACCACCAACAGTCTTTCTCAAGACTACACTCACCTGGACGATCCCATTTCACAATAAAATTTTATATCAGCTTTAGGACTAGTTGATCGCAAAACTTGGCTAGTGAGCTTTCTGTAAAAAGAGTTTTGAAAAAGCGGCTATTAAGAAAAATGAGGAAAAATAGCTTTACCGATTGAAAGATTAAGTCAAGTTTTGCGTCTTCAATTTTTTGACTCAACTGTATGTAAACCAATTGAAACAAAGGAAATAACCTAAAGAGATGCACCCCGGCCTGCTCTCAGTCTGACCTCTAGCTCAGCTGGTAGAGCATCGGTAGTACAATTCCGAAGGTCGTGGGTTCGAATCCCAGCGAGGTCGGAAATTAATTTTTCCGAATTTAATTCCAAGGGCTTTCGCCCGGAATAACCTCGTTCCCAAGCACTACAACTTACCTATATTATCTTCTACTATTTCATTAGTGCCACGCGGTCCACATACTCTCACTTAAATAATGAATAAGTATTATAATTCTTAGTTTCCAAGGTTTTTTTTTTCTTCCAAAAAATAAATTAAAATAAATTGATATACTAGGTTAGGCCATTATCTCAAGTTTTTAAATTACCTCATAAATATTCATCCCACTTTGATTAAAAATTCCAGGTTTTCTTTGTTTAGAGATAAAATGATTAACCACTTTCACACATGCAATGGTTTTATCTTTTATGGACCAGAATTTTGCAAAGTTTGAAAAAAAAAAAAAATTATCATAGTAATTTGTAAATGAAAGTGCAGTGTTGGATCAAACATTTTATCAGAATTAGGTGTTTCATTATAATATAGTCTTTTTCTTAATTTTACCCTATTCTTTATTAATACTGTTTTTGGTTGAAAAAGTTTGTTTCACCTGTTTCTTAATTGATATTAGAACCAATGCAATTATCTTGAATAAAAACAAARTTTGAGAAAAATGACGAATAATTTTTCATACGGTTTGGATATTGAAATGGTCAATAAGCTGTTAATTGAAGAAGAAAAGAAATGAAAAATGGGTTTAACATTTTTTTATGGATTCCTTCATTCTTTGTTCTTACAATTTATTACAAAAAAATGTTCTACCTTTAATTTTAAACTCGGGTTTTACTTTTCTTCTTCTTGTTGATATTCGTTACATTCCTACTTCTTTTTCTTTCTTTCTTTGAAGCCACTTTCCTCAGTGATGGCAAAGCTTCACTGATATACTGTTACTCAAAGCATATCTTACCAGTCACTTTGCATGTAAACCATTAGTAAGCCTTTTAACTAGCATAKTTGTCGCCTGAGAAACACTAAAAACTAATTTCTAATATTTGTGACTTATTTACAGCCCTACGTGAGACATCCTACGAGAAACCAGATGCAGTCAAACTTCCATCCACTGCAATCGTATGTTAGCACTTTCGAGCATCCAGTAAGGTATCATTTGATCCTTCCATTAAATATTTCTCTTTGAAAAGCTCGCACATAGAGAGACATTAAAATTTTRTAAGGAGAGATGTGAGGGAAGTGTTGTTGCTGTTGCCGATGCTGCTGTCATTCCTGTTGCTGTTGCTGCTGTTATTGTTGGCTGCTGTTGTTTCGGTCGCGAGTGTAGATGTTGTTTTCGCTGCTCCTGTTGTTGTTGTTGTTGCTGTTTTTATTTTTACTTCTGCAAGCGATTCTGTTGTTGTTTGTTATTGTTTTTAACTATCGTTTTTAATCTCACAGACTTTATTGGACTAAAGCTGCCTACGACTATATGTACGAAGCAGGAGAAAGATTACTTAGAAACTTCCCAGTACAAGCGACAATACAAGTGGTTGACGATAGTGATAGCAGTGACGATGAAGACGACGACGATGATGAGTATGAAAACAATGAAGACAAAAAGAAAGAGGATGACACAAAAGATATAATCCAAGAGGACAAAGGAAACAAGAAAAGTGGATGACAAGAAGCACAAAGTGTAAAAAGAGACTCAATATTTTCAAAAAATATTATGTAGAAATATACAGTATTCCTGGTAGCCTGGCTGTTCGAAACTGAGAAGAGAAAAGACGATTACTGCGACCATGCTTTATCGAAAAAACTCAACGAAATTCAATTCCATTCAGTCATTACAGAAGTCCACGAAGTTGATCGACGGAAATTACTATCAGTTGTCGTTAAAATAGCATTCTTTATGGAGTTTTGCGTGCGTTGCTTAATCGAAAGTTTAAGAAGATAATCCTTGTATCGTAGCTTTATCGAAACTTGAGAAAAACTTTCTGAGAGGGTTATGCCTCGCACACTCAAATGGCTTTAGCCGTCAAGAATATTTTCAGTTGAATCCAAAAAAGCGGGAAATGTTTCGAACAACAATAGACTCGGGCGCTTGTTTCGTTCTAGAAGTTCTTCCAATTTCTCGCTACTTCACGTTAACGTTTTCAATTTATTTGAAACCAAAACTTTTTAAATATCCGTTCATAAATAGAATTATGTAAACTCTAGTTTCTGCGAATTCGGCGGGATACCATCAGCATTCTTCCTGGTTTAAATCAGAACGTTTTTTTTTTTTCTAACGCTAAAAAGATATAGAGATACCATTTGATTTGGAAACGAAAGCCATTTTGAATTAAAAGAATTAACAAGCTAACAGATTCGCTTTCCATCAGTTTTCATGGAATTTTAATTAACATTTGTTGCTTTGACGCAGTATTTGAAGTTTTGACTTACTCACCAAACAAACAAAAAAAAAAATAGTTGAGGCAAAAACTCAAAAGTTCAAATACCCTGTTTTGAAACGGAAATAATGTTAATATCTTTGGCAGATCGATTAGATACCAACCAAAAGTTTACCATTTGAATTATCTAAATTATAGATTAAAAAAACTTTCTCACATGGTATCGAAAAAATTACGATCAAATTTCAAGAAAAAATAAGCGACATTCATAAAAATTTCTCTATAAACAAAATCGAAATTGGAAATTTAATAGGAATTTTATTCTTATTCCACAATAGGATGAAACTATAGGAAATTTGATCTTCGACAACCATGAAAAAATAGAGGAAAAACAAGTTGTTTATGAAACAAAGTCTGACAGTAATTTGAAATATTTAGACTTAGTCAATTGTGGTAAGAAAAGTTGAAGACTAAATTTTGATCTATTATTATTTATTGTGATTATTTTTATAATTATTTTTTTTTCTTCTTAGTGGCGTTTTCCTTTCTGTCTTTTCTTCTCTAGCTCTGTTTTCTAGGAGGACATTGCTTTGAAATGGCTTCCGCTCTAATTTAACCAATCACGAAGCAAGAAAATCATTTCATTCAATCGCAGTGCTTGATTGCGGAACCCAATTGAAAGACTACAAAACGTCATGCATTTTCTTAAAAAAAAAAAAAAAATTCGAGAATGTTCTAAAAATTCCCTTAGCTCCACCTCTTCTTTCCTTGCTTGCTTCCTTCATCGTTATCTCACCCTCCTTTCTTTCTTTTTTCTTTATATTTCTTTTTCTTTATCTTTTTCTTACCTTTTCCTAGTAACTCAAAACATAGCTAAAAACGCCTGCCTCTTTGATTTCAAATGAAAATTAATCTTTATTGATTTTTACAACAAAAAAAAAGTTTTTTACAGATAGATTTTTCTCCGGTTATATTTTAGCACTTTATAACCATATTTTCATTTTTCTACTTTATCTTGTATTTCTCTTAAAGAGAAAATTATTGTATGTAGCGATTTGATCAAAAAATAATCAATTCAAAGAGTTT
>NW_022261506.1:57878-72042 GCF_009602425.1 Actinia tenebrosa | reverse complement strand
GTTCCCTGTTCCCTGTTCCCTGTTCCCTGTTTTAAAGACAGCCGTGCTGTTGTCCTTCCTTTGATATTTTATACCGTGAGAGGTCAGTTGGTTTGTTTACTTGGCTGACCGCCAAGAGATATTACGCCGGTTACGTAACACCCTCAAAAATCACAATGTGGTATTTATTTCACTAAAACTACTCGACAAAAACCATTATGAACTCCACAAATAACCAATTTGCAGCTAATACGACTACCAACCTTGTGTTGGCTGGAACGACGTGTGTTCTTTCTATGCTTGGAACGATCTTCATCATCGTCACGTACGCCAAATGGGTTACCATCCAGACAGCGTCTCGTAAAATTCTCCTTTACATCTCGGTGTCCGACTTCTTCCTGGCTTTGGGGAACTTTGTAGGCATTTTCGTAAAGTGTGAAATCATTTGTCTAGTTCAGAGTATTGTAGTAACCTTCTCTTCTCTCTCCTCGTTTTTTTGGACTGTTTTTATGGCAGTATATCTATACTATGGATGTTCACGAAGGAAAGTTATCACACGCGAGACACTCTTTTGTATTTTCTACATCATTGGTTGGGGAGTACCTTTTCTTATTACAGCTATAGCAGCTTGGACGGCTAAGCTGGGGTATGACGCTGATATTGTGACTTCTGGTTGGTGCTGGGTCAGTGTAGAGTTGAGCTGGAATGAGATGATCATTTGGATGCTAATAACTGGAAAGTTCTGGGAGATTCTGGCGTATTTTATCATCACTGTGATGTACATTTTGATCAAGAAGGCTGTCAGGCGTCAGGTAGGAACGGCTAATAATTTACTGACTAAAAGAGAAGAAAGTAAGGGAAGGAGAGAGTGATTTAGTGAGAAAGAGGGATAGTCGAAATCGAAGCAAACCTTCATATTTGCATCTTTATTTTTACGCTTTCCCTTTTTTGGCCCACAGTGACCTCACCTTTACTAACTCAGTTCGACTCATTGTTTTCTATTTTGGTCATATAGATTACATATTAAAGCCCCTGTTTTCTCTAGCCATGTGTGAACTTTGGTAACCTTGCATGACCTAACTAGTTCCTATTAGGAATTCAAAATTTTGAAGGGAAAGATACGCGGTCCGAAATGAGAAAAGCATAACGCTAGAGAAAGAAAAAATACCCAAGGGAATAAATATAACATGTGGTCTAAAATGAAAAACATGCCCAAACTAACAGAAAGAAATGATACTCAAGGGAATGACACTTGCTCTGAAATGCGTAAACATTCATGGTTAAAATCTATTGTTAAAATTTATTTGTTAAAATGGTTGGCACATTAACATATTCTTCCACCTATTCTTTTATGTTGCTGTTGCTGTTGCAAAAGGTGGAGTCCAATAATGCCTTCCCAAATGAAATATTTTTTTATTTAAGACCTTTTTTTCTTCTCATCATTTCAATTTTTTCTTATCAAATTTTACTTTCCCAAAGTTTCGTGAACAAGGTTTGCTGGACGACAAGGAAGAAAAAGCCAAACGAATCGCAGAAATGAAGTTGATCGTCGTGCCACTTGTGTTCATTACTCTTCACATCTGGGGAACTGTTCGCTTCTTTATCTTTGAGAAAACTGGGCCAGCAGTTGAATTGCCCAACACTTCGTGGCTCCTCTATCTCCAGGTCAGTCGATTATCAAACTTTTACCATCAGTGGCGTAGCGAGAGTATCAGAGTTGAAGGGGCGAGCACGCGCGTTTTGGCGCGAAAACTCCCGAAAATTCAACAGGTAGCCCAACAAAATAGGAAAAGAAGGAAAAATTTTTATTCGATTTGAAACTTCACGGACCATCACTGAAACACATAAATGTTGTACAGTACAGCATACCGAGGCAATCCCTGGTCAACTGAGAATTCCACAATGGGGTATTAGCCATTCCATGGTCGGTGAAAAAAACGGCCGAGTTAGCATTGCAGTGCATTGTGGGCAGGTTTTAGGGGACAAAATGGACGCCATCTTGGAATTACGTTCCCTAAGAGTCCCGACATGCTAAGCAATTGCAATGCCAACTCGACCCAATTTTTTCCCCTCAACCTCGGAATGGCTAAATTGGCTATGCAATTCACACTCCACAGGTATTTCGCAAAACACATCACATACACAGGTAACCCAAACCCTGTACATATACTGAGTCACATTTTACTGAGAAAATATCTTGGATTTCAGGGCATTGGAGACAATGGTCAAGGCTTTGCTAACTTCCTAATTTTCTGTTTCTGTACGGAAAAAACGCAGGAGTTCCTCAAATCTTGCTGTAGAAAGTGTCTCTGCAGACGTCACCGTAAAAGAGGGCATAAGAATGTTCCAAAACAACAGGTAATCACGCCAAGTTCTTCTCGTGTTACAATTGAACCGAAAGTAAAGTATGACCCAACAGACTATGACTATGCAGACCTCGGCTAGTCTGGCCAGCTCTTTAGGAAAAATAACTATATTTAGGATCACCAGTCAAGGTTCGCTGTGGTCACAGCGCCAGTCTTGCTTCTCATATTTCGGTACCATAGCTGCGTCGTGCCAACGACACTAGAGTGATTTAGCATCAAGACGCGAACGTCAAAAGACGACGGCGCCAGCGCAATTTTCGTGTGCGCGCCGTCCTCAACGTGATTCGATTGACGTCCTCAACAGGACGCCATTTGCAGCATTTTTACGTTCTGCCGAGGACTCAACTACGCTGAGGACGGTGCGCGCACAAAAAATTACCCTCGCGTCGTCGTCTGTGACGTTCGCGTCTTGATGCTAAATCTCTCTACTGTCGCCGTATGACTTCCCAGAATAGATGCGGCTTCAGGGGTCGCTTTTAGGGTCAAGATAATATTTTTATTTCCAGTCCAGACCTGGATTCACTTTTCTCAGTAACTAATTAAAGGCGCCGTTTATATTCAGGTAGGGTGACCCTACTACGACTAACTCTTTTGTTTTTGCTGCCAACTGGCAAAGAAAACGAGTCCATAGAACTAGGACTACCTTACCTTCATGTAAATGGAATCGTTTTTGTTTCAAGCATGAAATCATCACGAACACGCGAGATAAAAACAAAACCGACCCGTCCCAGCTTTTAGTATTGACGACTTAAAACAAATCACACTCAAATACCTTACCTGACTTCACAGTCATTGATTTTAGCGGTTTCTGTGACTAGTTGGACCCGGAAATACGTCAAAAGATCCTATTCATGATATCGTTCAAACGAACTGGTCAAATAAACAAAATTAAGGATTCAATTTTATACAGAATTGTAACATCGAGTTTCGAGTGAGGCGGTGTATGAATCATTTTTTCAAATATTTCTATAGCGACATAAAAGGCTTCCAGGTTCAAAGGATTCTCGCCCATTTTACGCTTGGGATACCTGTGGCAATGAAATAGAGATTTGTCTCCACCACAATGAGAGAAGTACCTCCGCCACAGGTAGCCCATCAGGCGACTTTCTCACAGTTCTGCTGGAGGGATAATCAAAGCATCATCACTGAGACTCCTATCCAGGCCACCATTCATATCATCAAGAGACAATACCAAGGGGGTGGGGGTGCGGTTCGACAAATATTTTAGTTGTTTTGCTATGTTTCTTAATAGTTGGTTCTGTTCGTCAATCGCTGACTGCATTTCTTTGGCGCGTGATTTCTGCTCTGCTAGTTCAGCTTCCATCGACTTGACAATATCGTGTTCGCGTTCTCGTGGCTGGACCTTTTCAAAGGAGAAGCCGCTGCTTGAACCAAACGTTGAAAGCTTAACGCTGTAAAGCAATGAAAAATAGTTATATAGGCGATGATATTCTCGATTGGCCTTTTTGTGGCCGGATTCTCTCATAAATGTTTACAAACTACTTTTACAACCCAACATGGCTGTCATGTCTTTTGGAATTTCATTCTCTTGGGAATGTTTACAAATTACTTCTATCATACAACATGGCTGCCATGTCTTTTGGAATTTCATTCTCTTGKGAATATTGACAAACTACTTCTATCATCCAACATGGCTGCCATGTCTTTTGGAATTTCATTCTCTTGGGAATGTTTACAAACTACTTCTATCATCCAACATGGCTGCCATGTCTTATGACATTTCATTCTCTTGTGAATATTGACAAACTACTTCTATCATCCAACATGGCNCTATCATCCAACATGGCTGCCATGTCTTATGACATTTCATTCTCTTGTGAATATTGACAAACTACTTCTATCATCCAACATGGCTGCCATGTCTTTTGTCACTTCATTCTCTTGGGAATGTTTACAAACTACTTCTATCATCCAACATGGCTGCCATGACTTTTGTCACTTCATTCTCTTGGGAATGTTTACAAACTAGTTCTATCATACGACATGGCTGCCATGTCTTTTGTCACTTCATTCTCTTGGGAATGTTTACAAACTACTTCTATCATCCAACATGATTGGGATGCTCGTACGCCAAGAGTAAAGTCAAGACTTTCGTCGTTTTAATAAAAGTACTAAAAAGACTACTCACAAATTGAGAAAATTTCGCTTGTTTGGGTAGATGACTGTAATGGAATGATTTACGAAGTGCTGAAGTAGTTTAGGGTAGTAATGGTTATCAATGCTAGCAAGGTAGTTCACTTCCATTGCTTTACGCTTCATTTTAGCGTTCTTCTGAATGGAGTCAATATCTCCAACAGCTAAACCGATCTGAAGTCAAAATAATTTAACAAATTATTTGATTTATAATAATAACAATAATAATAATAATAATAATAATAATAATAATAATAGAGCGAAGACATTTAACCCGTGAAATAACAAATACTAGTCACGATGTGTAATAGTCAAATAGACACAAAAGAAAACAATGGAATTAGGGTCTASTAATGTGTATTAGTCTAATATCTATTGCACGGGTTTAATGACTTCACTCTAATAATAATAATTATTATAATTATAATTATAAGAATTATAATAACAATGATTAAAAATAAATAGCAAAAACCGAACATCTTTTTCCGCCATCTTGGTCTCTAAATAAAGACCCATACTTCCAACTGCCTTTCGTGCAGTAAACATATGTAGTAATATCTAGTAGAAACTCTAAATGCCTCGCCCTTTACCCATTTTCCCTACCAGGGTAGGGATGGTTGTGGTGGTGAGGGGGAAGGGGGGAGGGGGTGGGGAAGCTGTACAAAACTGCTTTCGGGATTTGGTCACCCTGTGTTTCTCTTCACACTTACCAACAGATTCATAAGAAGGACGGGCATGAAGAAGCAGAATATCAAAAGAATCAAAGCGGTAAATTGAGGAACAGGAACATAGGGAGCGCCGGTCACCGCATTTCTTTCATCTAGAGAATCAGTTATCAGGCCCTCAAAATCAATGTCTCCAATCATCATCATCGACGTCTTGATGAACGACCAATTGATCGTCCTGAACGATGTCTGTTGAAAAACAGGATTATGGCTGAGAGTGTATAAAAAATTAAGGACCTCGCTTATCCGAGCACYTACTACATCTATGACCTTGCTAATCCGACCGCTTAATCAGCTTTGACCTTGTATACCAACCGCCTGAACAGCTATAGCTGACTGCCTAAAATATCCAAGTCCCCGTTAATCCGAACACCTCATCTTTGACCTTGCGAATCCGACCGCTAAATCACCTTTGACCTCGTATTGCAATATCTTAATGCGCGTGCATAGGAATGTGCGCAATTGCACGTGAGCATGCAACATAGTTACCTGTTCTTTTAGCAAGGTATGAAACGTCAAAGCAAACGCGAAGATGAACAAGGAGAACACTGCCACCACCTTGGACATGGTGTTGAGGACCTCGATGAACATGGACACGTAAATACCGAACGTTCCGAATCGACGGAGGAATAGAATAAGATTGAAGTACATGAGGAGAGCAGCTATAGCTCCTACAGGCCATAGCGCGCCCGTCTTGATATACAGATTCGATCGGTACAGATATGGAATCACAAAGAGGAACGACGCAATGTAACTTGCACATTCCAAGTAGTTGCTAACGTGATAAAAGTATTTCAACCTCTGGGAATAAATCTGATAGACTTCCTTGACCGCGTTGAGAGAGATGAAGATGGTRATGACGATAGGAGTGGCGATATAGTAGCTGTCTCTATGGAAACTCTTCTTTTCCTCTGATTCGGTTTGGTTGTCAGACGGGTTATAGAACGTAGATGACATTCGCCTCTTGAGCAGAAAAAGGGTGAACAAGGTAATATAAATGATGTAAACAATCAGATTCATCCAAAATATTGGTCTCCCAAGGCAGTTCCATCTGAGTAGTAGGTAGGTCTCGGTCAGCGGATGCRATATCAAGTTCTCTCGCTCGCTGTCAATCATCGTCATCGGCGCGAAAAAATAAGAGTGTGAAGATGTTTTAATGACTGCATCAGAGTCGTTCTTATCTGAATGCAGAAGGCGGAAGTCAAACTCGATCCAGTACTCGGGATCTTTCGGGTCCAAGTCGGAATACTTCGTGCACTGATCCATTACAACTTCGGCAACGCTCGGCATGTTTTCAATGAGGTCCCTCATGGGATACCTGTGGTCTTGAGCCCGATGACGTAATACCTCGTACCACCTGTTTTCAAAATATTATAAACTKAAAATTAATATCTTGGTAGGGAAGGAGGGGAGGGGTAGAATATGGTGGTATGGGTCATGGACTTCTGAATTGTTTCAAAGGACGATGGGGGAGTGGGTGAGGTAATGAATGTATCGCAATACAAGGCTCACCCAGCGGGGGAGGGGTGTTACCACGCTTTTGAAATAATTTAACAGCTTCTTTAAGATCTCTGAACCAATCAAAAGCCACGAATCTAAAACCAATTAAAACCTCGAAAAGGTATTCAGCGAAATTAGTTTGTACAGTGACCCTGAAATTTACCTTGCACTCTTGACTATCTCCTTGGCAACCAAGTCCCTTCCATTTTCTACCGCSACGTCTAAGCACGTGCGTTTCTGTTCATTGCGCACGGATATATCCGCCATTTCTTTAATGAGCAAACGAACCGTTTCTACCTTTCCATTCTTCGAGGCAACRATAAGTGGCGTGTTCCCATCGCTGTCTTCCATGTCGATGATCTGCTTCGAGGAAGTAGTACTGCAGTTTAAGAGGGCATTCACTGTGTCCACGTGTCCTGAGCCAGCAGCATGGTGGAGAGCTGTCCAGCGGTTGCTGTCCTTTGACGTGATGTCAGCCCCCCTCCGTAAAAGATACTGGCAAATTTTGCTGCGGGCAAAACAAAACAAAAATTAATAATTGATCTACCATAAATCTCTCTAAACCCTCGAGAAAAAGGAAAGGAAAGACTTTCCCCTTTTCGGCGTTAAAGATGATGGTTAAAGACCTCGCCGGTGCTTATGGTATACGGGGGGGGGGGTTGATATTGGAGGCGCAATGTCTATAGTAGCATACTCAATCATAATCCTGGAATTTTAATAGACCTGTAGTAGCGCAGCCAATGAGAACGCATTATTTGTATTAGTTCAGTTTTATTGAGCGGTTTTCTTATGAGTGGGAAAAGATACTTCAAATTATATTAGGAGCATATTAGTATATTAACGTATCCGTATCTAAGAGTTGTGATTGGATGAAATACTGGAAGACAATGGGAAGCCATTTCAGTGTCTCGGCATCTCGTACAATGTACGTACAGCAAGACAGTGCTTTACATTTCCCATTCATACAAAAACCGCTCCATTATCTGAAGTTTGTTACTGACCGGTATCCTCCTATGGCCGCCTCGTGCAGGGGGGTAGTGTTGGTATCGTCTGTGTCGTTGATGTGGAAAGGAGCGGCGTCTACCAAAGCCTTGACGCATTCCATGCTGCCACTGGCTGCAGCCATGTGGAGAGGGGTCTTCCCAAATATATCTTTGGGGCTCGGGTTTGYGTGCTTACTCAAGAGGAGTTCCAGCATCTAAACTCAGAAAGGAACAGAGTGGTTTTTATAAACCCGTGCGAAACAAAGTGTACTAATTAGGATGTAATAGTCGGATAAACACGATAGAAAACAAAAGAATTAGAGTGTAATAGTACTACATAATTAGCTAAAGTGTCTTTCACGGGTTTACAATAACTACTCTACTGTGTTATGCAATAGACTATGGGCTTGGATGTAGTCTGCCTAGCATCTTTATAAACGGAGAAGGAGGATTGGGCTGGTAGGGAGGGTGGATGCATGTTTTTCTTTAGGACGGGGTGCATCATTCATGATCAGAACGTTCACAAACTCAACAATCAATAATGCAATAGATAACAGCTTATCTAGATGAGGGGAAGTGCGCACCTCCTGGGCTCCTCCCCTAGATCCGCCCCTGGAAAAAGCTTTCTTCCCCATTTGTTCTCTCATTCCAAATCTTCCTCGATGTATGAACCAGGTAAGCATTAGTTTTTCTCACCTTGAAGTTATTTGAATACGCGCAAAAATGAAGAGGAACGCGTAGATTTTTATCTCCTATCTCCAACGCCTCAGTTCCCATGGAGTCCAACAACAACAGCAGTACATCCATGTGTTTATTATGCACAGCCAAGTGAAAACTGGTCTGCAGAGACTCACTGCGAATGYTCGTATCCGCTCCACGCTCAATCAGTAATTTAACAGCCTCTACTCGTCCATTCACGACCGCGCAGAGGAATGGGGTGAGGCTCGAACCTTCACGTTGATCAACTGGAGAGCTTTTTTCGATAAGACTTTTGATGACGTCACAATGACCAAAGAGAGAAGCCCTGGGGAGAGTGAAATGAAAATTGAATATTAGTGACCCAAATATGGACCAAATGGAAAAAATTATACAATCAGGGTTCGTGCTACATTTTCGTTACAAAATTCAAGGACTTTTTAAGCACTTCTCAAGCACAAAAGTTCAATTTTAAAGGACAAAGTTTTTTGTATTGAAAAATGGTTTAAACATTGATTCAATGTTACAGTGCAGCTAATTCAGCCGGGGCCACTAGCTTAGATTTTTTTATTTTAATTTTTTTAGCTAGCTTAGATATATAGATCTTTAATTTACGCATTCTTACCAGAAGTACCCAGATATTCAGCTAGGCTATTTACGAAACGTTATCTCTTCAATCAATTCTAATCGTTATWTATTTCAAAAGGAAAGTTAGAAATAACATTAAGTTTGCATTAAATTCAAGGAGTATYCTAGGAGTTTTGGCGTTTTTCCCTATTTTCAAGAGCTTTTCAAGCGCCCTTAAARACGTGTTTTCAATTCAAGGACTTTTCAAGGATTTCAAGGAGTAGCACGAACCCTGYACAATATACAAATGAGTCTGTGGTCTTAAAAAAAAGCGGTATGCATCGAATCCCAAACTGGCGTATTCCACTATAAGGAGAAGAAGTTAACTTACAAGTGAATAGGTAGCCTCTGGAGTGCGTTCACTGCCGCAACATTCGCGCCATGGTTGATAAGTATCTCCACAATTTTACCCTGGCCTGCTTTTGCAGCCACATGTAAGGGGGTGTCAGAGGCCAAGTCATTTCTCGCATCTACGTCAGCCCCATGACGTAAGCAGACTTCCACCGTGGCTTCATGCCCTCTCTTGCATGCTAAGTGTAATGGGGTATTATCCTCAAAGTCGTAGGCGTTRATGAACTTCTTGAGGTCCACAGATTTACGTTTTCCTTGGAAGGAAATGAACTTTTCAATGATTTGATTAAACCTGGCGGAGTCTACAGTATCCCGTAACCCATCCCTAGTACCTCTCGGCCGGCTGCGCAGGTTAGGTACCAATTCCCTACAGGGTTCGTGCTGAGGTAACCACTTAAAATTCAAGGACTATCCAAGGTCAGCTAAATATGCCAAGGTTTTACACGGTGGTTGCACATTGCCGACTTTCAGATTTTCTAATCTTTCTGACTAGATCTTAGTCAGAACCATGCAAGTAATGATTAAAGCAACAATTCAAGGAGTTTTCAAGGAGTTTTGCTAAAATCATAAAATTCAAGAGCTTTTCAAGTGCCCTTGAAAACGTGAATTAAATTCAAGGAGTTTTCAAGGAGTTTAAGGAGTAGCACGAACCCTGTCCCTAAATGATCAGTGCACGACTCACCCGTTTCCATTAACATTTCCACAATCATTGCATGTCCACTTGCTGCTGCTGCATGCAGAGCATTCTTCCCCTCGGCATTGGTCRCCAAAATATTAGCACCATGCTCCAAGAAAAGCTCACAAAGCTTCAAATTACCACTGACACATGYCAAGTGGAATGCAGTCACACCACTGTTATCTGGAGCATTGACATCTGAGCGTTGGTCATCAAGTAGGGTCTTTGCAAAGTCATACCCGCCATGCCTGGCGGCGAAGTGTAGCGGTGTTGTCCCGTCTTTTGCCGTGGTGCTTGGATCAGCTCCACGAGACAATAATACCTTGGTAGCCTCGATATTGCTATATCTGTAAAAATGAGAATGAATAAATGAATGGATGGATGGAAGGGAGGGAGGGAGAGGAGTTTCTCTACGAAACTAGAGTTGCTTAGTCCTGAGAGGAATTGTTCTGGGAAACAAAATAAAGAATTTTTTTTGGCATAAGAAAAGAAGGCCTATTGTTTTGTAACCAGAACAATTCCTCTAGGAAATCAATGCAAGGGGTCTATACTGTCATGTTTTTAGGAATGAAAATGGTTAAATGGATGGATGGATGGATGGATGGATGGATGGATGGGTGGATGGGTATGGGTGGATGGAGGGAGGGAGGGATGGATGGAGGGAGGGATGGATGGATGGAGGGATGGGTGGATGGATGGATTGATGGACGGGTGGGTGGGTGGATGGATGGATGGATGGATGGATGGATGGATGGATGGATGGATGGATGGATAGATGGATGGATGGATGGATGGATGGATGGATAGATTGGAATTGGAATTGGAATTGGAATTGGAATTGGAAAACTTTATTTACCCACGGTAATCATATCAAATAGTTACACAAATTATATAAAAATCTGTTCTACCTATAAGCCATGCATTAATTACATAAAAACTAAATAAGTTACACTCGATTGCAGAAACGTTGTAGTATACATTTATACATATATCTAATTTATTCAGTATATTTAATGATATGCAAAACAGAAAAATCGCTTTGTTTATCGTTTGTTTCATTCAATGACTGTCAAAATATTTTTTATTGTCTATTAGATCGTACAGATTATAAATCAGTCGGTTTTAAGCATTGAAAATGGTTATTTTGCATTATGCATCTCATTAGATATTTGTATAAATGTATACTACAACGTTTCTGCAATCGAGTGTATATATGAATAAACATCTATTTAAAAATACTAATGTCAGTGTTGTCAATGCTAAATCGATGATTTTAATAATAATAATAATAATAATAACAGTGTTTAAACAGGAGGCTCACATCACCAAGGTGTTTTTCAGAGAGCTTTTTATTTTCCTTTTAACAACATTGATAGAGGGTTCGCTTTCTAAGGCATCTGGGAGAGTGTTCCAGATTTTGGCTCCTGTATGAAGCAAAATGATGGATGGATGGAAGAGGGGGAGGGAGGGAGAAGGATTCTAAGAATATTTTTGGCCCTTTGCTAGTCAGTGAAAAAAAAAGATTACAGGTGTCATGCCACCAATCATTAGTCACATATATTAATCSGGTCTCTTTGGTGACCATCTTCCTCAATTCAAAAATGCTTACTGGGAGACCCCTTTTACACATTAATATATCACACATTTCAAAGCATGAAAAATGTTACTCTGGGAAACCAAATAATAGGATAGGAAAGATACTAAAACGACTTCCTAATTTTTTTGATCAATTTTGAATTACTGTTTTCTAAACCTAGAGTAACCTACATACGGAGTTCCTCGTGCATGGTACTTTGTCTTCTTTAAGTTGCTTCTAAAGAATCTTCTTTGTTTCATATTACCATTATTATGATATATATGTTAATATTGAGTACTGAAAATGATATATAGTGTGACAAAATTTTTTTTTATGTTGTTGAACTGCTGTGTTTTAAACTGGCATAGCAAGGGTTCTGATGTTGTCATAGTAACATCTTACGTCATTTTTNACTAAATAGCACAATTTCATGCAAATTCCATTGTTTTCTATTGTTTAATTAGCACTATTTTGTACAATTTAGTAATTAGTGTTTCACGGATTATTAATTGTTTGCACTCTATATTGTTTGCATTCTAAAATACAACTGTTTTGCTTAAAAAATAAATTATTTAACTATCTATTTTAATTTTTTATATATTTATTGGTATTTATTGGCATTTTTATATATTTATATATATATTATTTTAAAATTTCAATAACATATTGGATATCAAAATAATTTTGTTCAATAATTACGAAAAAATCCAAAAATATATTTGATTGCTTTATTATTACTAATATTATTATTATTGTTATTCTATAAATTATTATTATTAGTAGTAGTAGTAGCTAGTACGTAGTAGTAGTATTAAAGGATTTCCGTATAGTATAATAATAGAATACTCTTACTTACCTCACAGAGATGTGTAAAGGAGTTAGAAGATTATCACCCCCTTGAGCATTAACGTCTACACCAGTGTCTAACAAGAATTCAATAATTGGAATCTGGTTTGCTCGGACGGCATGGTGAATCGGGCAGAACTCATTRCAATCTCTTTCTTCCAAGCTTTCGCCACTTTCGTTTAAATCCATTAAGGTCTTTAACTGACCTTTTTTAGCAGCTTCGTGGGGTGAAAAACCTTCAGAGATCAAATCAAAGCGATGAAGACGTATGAAATCCGAAGGGAAGTTTGAGCGGGAATTTCGGTCTGGGCCTCGGATCTTGATCAATGGAGTACCAGCGCTATCATCCGTTTTGGGAGAAGAAGGTAAAAGTTGTTTCTTTGTGTCGTTGATCTCTGGATCTGACAAGGAAGAACCATTTGCAGCCATTCTTTGGACTGAGTTGTTTACTTCGTTCGATACAGTGAACTAGACGTTGCGGGCTATTTATCCCGAGAAAGTGTCACGCGTCACGCAACAAGTAATTTRTGCAGATGAAGCTGTGGAGCTGTTTTGAATAATACAGTCACAACTCAGAGATCACAAATGGAAGTAATKTAATTTATTATATTAAGAGACAATTTTGAATAAAACTTTAAATTTTTTTAAATGACCAATTTCCAATGGTCTGCCTGTATTGCTACTGGTTTGAAAAACCGCGCGAAATGACGCAAGCCAAAAAATGGCGGGAAAACGGTACATCAACTCAAGTTTYCCCGCGATTATTTTTGGCTTGCCGTAACACTTTCGGGTTCAATTAAAAACGTTTTTCCAGAAATTTTTTCATCTTTTCYTTCAAAAGTATTTGGCGGCTTCAATATCAAGATCATTGTAAGTAAAGGAAGAAATATAGATCAAATATTTTTTACAGTGAATCTAACCCTAGCGCCTGCGCGTGCGCTATCCCCGAAACAGGACATTTTACGAACTAGTGACAAGAAGACAMGAAGCTTCGAGCTTCTTGAAGGACTATTAAAAAAAGCCGGTAGATTTTCACTACTCATTCAATTGCTAACGAGAACAACGGCAATTGTACAAAGAGGAATGATTTATGAGTCTTTAGAAGTTAATGACTGTACGTGTTTTTAGAGCTTTTCTTTATGAATTTCTTTCMTCGATGTTCAGAGTTGGCACAAAAGAACGAAAAATTTGGCACTTAAAGTCTTACTAATAATATTCAAGGATATATCTCAAAGGTAAACTTTATTGTTTGACTAAGCACCATAGTTAGGGGTAAGGCGGATAACAGCCAAAGTAGTCCAGTAGGAGAGACATTGAACAGTTTGAACAGTTTATTGGAAGAACTTTACATCTAGAGTATTTGATTGAAACAACGACACATATGAAAATTAAGAGAATAAGAGGAAAAAAATTTTTTTCCCGCCAAGGGCACTTGATATTTTTCTCCTATTCTCTCTATTTCATTACACACACCGAATGCATAATTTATTACTACTATACATATGAAAATGAAGTTAAACTCATGCATGTATATGGATTTATAATGAAAAACAGACAAACCCCTTGCACTATTATAAAATTCTCGATTTGCAGGTAAAAATAATATTCAYATATAGTGATTATAATAATTACATCTTTTGCCAGGGTAAGCTCGTCAGCATAAAGCTGTTATCAAAGAGCGCCGT
>NW_022261506.1:19326-55774 GCF_009602425.1 Actinia tenebrosa | reverse complement strand
AGCATTATATAGTAATTTATTTATTATCTAGATGGCTTTTATTTATTTTTTCTATTATTGTATTTTCTGAAAATTAAATAGACTTTGAGGAATAAATTTAATAAATATAAAATGAACTTTCAGGCTTTGCATCATCACATGATGGCAGCCACGACAGGAGGCASAACATTATGGCATATACCCAGTAAACTGAGTTCTTTCTCATGTAAATCAGATTAGACCAGATTAGATTGTTCCTGCCTCTGGTCATGGCTGCAATAACATGATAGTGCAAAGCCTCTATACTACCTGAATGGCARCCAGAAGCATCCCACATGAAATACACACACTCATTTCATTATAGTAATGGACTTTCTTTTTGCYGTCAGGAGTAAAGCTGTACAGTTGCTTGAAGATCAATATGAGGTATGGTGCAGATATAATGTAAGGTTTAGACCAAGTTGTTCTAAACACTTCGATATCTTTGAGCCATTTTGCACCCATTCTTTTTGCATAGTTTACTTGTTCCTCTTCCTCRACAATTCGGCAAATCTCAGACTTGAGTGTTTTATCAGAGACAACAACATAGATCCATGGCTCGGTGTGAGCTCCGCTTGGCGAAGTACCTTRTATAGGTTTAAAAGATAAAGTTAAGAAATATACCAACTTATATAGCTGGAATATATAAAGACTGGTTTAATACATATATAAAAGAACATTCAAACTTTATCAAGACCTTGTACGACCTCTGTCAGGGCTTGGCTAACTCACAGCAAGGGCGGATCCAGGGGGGGCAAAGGGGGCAAAAACTGAAGGATTAGATGCTTCCTTTATTGTTTTCTGTTGAGTTGATGGAAGAAAATCAAATAGCCCCCCCTAAAATTTTGGCTGGATCCGCCCTTGCACAGATCAAACCTGAAACAACCTCTGAGCTTCAACTAAGTCAGAGCTTGGCTAACTCACAAATGAGACCCTAAAACAACCTACTCACATGCGATGCATTCAGGAGAGCCCAGAGGTGAGAGGCAAGTGCTTTACACCAGCCTTGATTCCACCCCAAAAAATTAAATTTAAAGTTCATSACATTTTAGCATTAAAATTTGCTCCCCTAAAAACCAAACTATAGAGGCTTTGCACCATCAAGTGATGGCAGCCATGACAGGGGGCACAACAATAGAGTCTTTTTCCCCTGGGAAACTGAATCCTTTCTAAAATGTAARATTAGATTAGATCAGAATCAATTGTTCCTGCACCCTGTCATGGCTGCCATCACGTGATGTTTACATCTGATATCATAATGAGAGTCAATAATAAGCGATTGTTAAATATTTAGGGTTTCTCGATAAATGACAATTAAATTAGGTGTAAATTGCTGCCAAAACAGAAAACAAATAGAGAGGAGTGTACAGCTGTATAAGTCAAGAGAGAAATGAATATTCATAAGTCAAAGAAAAAAACAAAAAAACAAAAGCTAGTTCTGAATGTTTGCAGACCTGCAGTGCGAACGATGTCTTGGATTACACCCAAAGGTACTGGGTCAGACGAGATATTTCGGACGGTTCTCCTTTTATTCATACACTCATAAAACTCTCTTGCTCTTTTCTTCATCTCTTCTTCACTAGGAATCTCATCAAAGTAGGGATACGGTATCATTGGAACGTCTGAGTCACCAGTTATATGGACGTCAAGCGGATCGCGTGGAAGTTCATTTTCCTCGTTGAAAGGATCCACATCTACAGTGTARTTCAATGGCTTGGGCTTGGAGATGAATCTTATAAACTCGGTAACAACCACTCCTAGTACGATTGCAGCCAGATATGGCCAGTAAGTGCAGAGAAACGGGGCGCTGAAATCCATTTTTGCATCGATCTTTTTGGTGCTGTTGAACAAATATCACGTGRCCATTCTGAGAAGAATTATAAGCACACATAAGCAATGCAAATCGCGTGACAGTTTTGTACGTACAGGTCACGCTATTTCTTTTCACCTTTGGTGCACATTTTCGCGGGACTTAATTTTCGTGATTGAAACATGAAAAATGACAAAATGAAAGCTACGAGGGAAAAAGGTTACTGCGAAAAATAGGGCGAAAAAAAGTTACTGCAAAAACTAGGGACTCGAAAGTAAATGCGTTCTAATAAAATTTTGGTATTGTTCAATAAAAACATTACGGTAAAAAATTAAAATAGGTTCTTTATTTTTTGCATAATTTTGTTCCCTTTACACAATTTTAAYTATCACATCTTGTTTCAGCGACCATTTAGGAACGGGAGAGAGGTGAAKACATTTTGTCGTTTTAAATTTTTGGGAGGGAGGGGTGAGGAAAAAATTGGGAGGAGAGGCAGAATTACTAGTAATGGGGCGAGGACAAGAAAAGGATTAGGGGAAGAGATGGTGATATAAGATAAACAAGAACGTGCCCCAGGTCTGACTCGACTGTATTCTGTATTTTCTATCCGGCGTGTTAACATTACTTCATCTGATTTTCAAAGTGAAAAAGCTGAAGCCAAGAACGAAAGATTTGGCTACGACAGGTAAGCTTGTCAATTACACGTGAACAGGAAAGCAAGGGCGTGGTCAGTAGGAACCGCGAAATAATTTCTCCGTTAATTAACTCTTGCCCTTGGTTAAAATGTGCTCGTTTAGTAATAGTTAGGTTTAGGTTCAGCGTCATATTATACTCAATAAGCTATGTGCCTTTTATAGAGTGTGCACCATCACGTGTGTTGGCAGCCATGACACGAGGCAGGACAATCGAATCTTGCCATGGTCTATGATCTGATTTACACGAGAAAGAATTAAATTTCTCAGGGGAAAGAGACTCCCGTCGTAGTGCCTTACGTCATGGCTGCCATCACTTGATGGCACAAAATGTAATTATATCATGCGGGATTCCTGTGGATTTGGCGGGGAAATGGTACATCCCCCCCCCCCCCCCTATAATCGAGACCTCGCTACGCCCCTGCGTGATGGTGCAATACTTCGAATTCTATTATTATGTATCTAAAAAATATATTAGTGTGTTCCTACACCAAGTTATCGCCCGAGGAAGTTTCGGGCAAAGAAATACGCCAATACGCATGCGCAGTGCCAGATCTAGGACTTTGAAGAAAACGGGGGCATTATTGATAACTAAGAATATATATGACGAGTTCATCTTTCTCGGGTGCAATTGCGCAAATGCGTTGACAGGTTTTGCTAAGTTTTTGACGATCGCAGAAAAAGATAGTTGCATGGTAGTCTAAATTACTATACTAACTTACAGACGGTCTATATTACTATACTGAGTAGATATCAGAGCTACACTCCGATCCATCGCCCCCAAACAAGCTTCAAGTCGGCGAGGCATCCGGATCAACAATATAGTAAATGTATGGAAACTGACCTAAATGCCTGGACCCTAAAACAACCGCTTGAAGGCAATAGACAAGTTAGACGAGTTGATGCATTTTAGACAAGTTGTTGCAAATAAGAAACAAGTTGCCGCAAATAGGAAATGATTTGAGACAAATAAATAAAAATAAGACATTGCATGTAGTTTTTTWATTAGTACTGACTGATTGACTAACTGACTGTCTGCACAACTGACGCACTGACTTTTTATTGGATTTATTGAAAAACTAAGTTGGTTTTAACTTCATCTCGGTAAACTTAAGGGATAACATATTATTTTTATAGTAATACCATACAACGCCTTTTAAGCTGAGAAAATTTCCAAGATATTTGCCGTTTAAGTTGGAATCATRGCACTTTGTGTACCACCACGCACCAGAGTATTTACGTGCACAAGAAGTAGAACTAGACTCGTCATTATCACGGTCTTTGGTACTAAACGACATACCATTATGATGTAGTGTCAGTGAGTCACCGGCCGAACCAGAATACGACGTCACACTCAACCTGTACTTTGAACCCTCAGAACCAACACTAAAACTACCATATTTGGCATATACTTTCACTCCTTCCCAGTCTTTCAGTTCGACGCGTAGAATTGAGGCTGTTCGTGACGTCAGTCGGTGAATCTTGTCATTACCCAGCCAAAACTCGCCAGTCAGGTTTCCAAAACCTGTTTTGTATTCATCCCATTCACGATAAAAGTCTACGGAGCCATCTTGTCTTCTCTGGAACACAGTCCACCCCCCTCCGTCTGTTGTCATGTCACAGTAGACTTGGAAAGGACCAGTACKGTCAGGATCAATTGTGTACACACCATTCTGTCTTACTCCTGATTTATAGATCTCTGAACAATCTGCAGCTAAACAAATATGGGAGCTATATCAAACAGCGCTTTTTTATATGCTTGCGGTGAGTAATGATTTTTTATATGTGATAATGTAATACCTGGCGTTATGACTTGCAATTGAGTGTCAGCTTTCTGTTTAAATATACCAATCGTTGTAGCAGTACATATATACACCCCAGAATCTTCTATCTCTACACGTCGGATGGTCAGCGTTTCTCCTCTCACCTCTGACCTCCCTCCTGATGGTAGAGTACCATTCACTTTTCTCCACGAGATGACAGGCTTCAGGGTCCCTTTTGTACTGCAACTCAAGGAAAATGTTTCCCTTTCATATTTGGTTACATTTTTGGGTGATTTTGGGACAAACTTGGGTAGAACCACAACCATAAGCTGTATATTTCTCTTTGAAGATCCAAGAAGATTTCTAGCCCTACAGAAGTAAATATCCGAGTCTTGTTGCTTTAAGTTGAGAATGGAAAGCTGTCCCCCATTGGATATCGTGCGACTTTGGTCTAATTCCCCGGCAGCTCTTGACCACATGATGGTAGGGACAGGAGAGCCGGTCACGTGACATCTTGGTAGAGTGACGTTGTCCCCTTCTTTTGCAAAGAGAGGAACGGTCTTCATCGAGACACGGGGACGAACTAAAGAACCATAATTTAACATCACTTCAAGGAAAAAAGAAGCAAAATAAGCGTGATTTACTACTTACAGTTAACAGTTAGGCGGACAGTTTTTCGTGCCGTGCCAAGTAGGTTTCTAGCATGACATTTGTACGATCCCGTGTCACTGGGAGTGACGTTTGAAATCACCAGCTTATCATCACCGGTCAACTGGGAACTGATACCTACTTTACTCCAACCAATCTCAGGCGTAGGATAACCGCTGGACGAGCAGTGGAAGACTGCCGTCTGACCTTCATTGACAACCAATGAAGGAGGAGAAATGATGACGTCAGGTGACGATACAGATAGGCCTGGTTCCCCTTTTGATCCCGGCATCCCTCGAGGCCCTTGAAGTCCTCTATTGCCCTTCTTCCCCTTTGCACCAGGTGGACCCATAATTCCTTTCTTTCCTGGTATTCCCATCTCTCCCTTCGGTCCTCTCTTTCCTCTACGACCCCTTGGACCTGGCCTTCCAGGTGGCCCGGGAGGGCCTGCACGACATTTCCTGTCTGTAACTATGGTGGCACAGAGACGTGAGTGTAGCTTTTGGAGTTCTTCCAGGTCGCTTGGTCTCGATGCGTTACGACGAGTACGGACTCTAGAAGTGTCTAGCTTTGCTGTATTTACTAATCATAAGAAAAGACGGTTAAACAACCAAAGAAATAACAATATATGATGACAATAGATTAAAAAATGCAATTGTGCTATATCACATGCTACTATATGGTATATGCTGTCATATACAACGATCCACGATTGTGATGTATATAGCGATGTTTACGTTGAGGTCACCTATTGATATAAATATACCAATCAGAGATCTATTGGCTACTGAAATAAAGAGATCTTTTGTTTTAATGGTTGGCAAATTTGAATGAGAAAAGATTCCTGACGGCGATGTTCGTGAACCGTGAATATCGCTATTAATGGTGTAATAGTAGCTCACCATTTAGGGCCTGTTTTGTCGTGTCTTCTTCTCGTTGTTGTCTGTTGCTCCGTACTTTAGATTCAAGGTCTCGTATTCTTGTCACGTGTTCCTTCAAGACCAACTCAACTCTGATAAATTCTCCCAAACACAACAGCACAACAATAAACGATACTGTCACACTGGATGACGGCCATGAAGTACGCTTACTATCTCCCATCTTAGAGCTAAGGAATCTTGACCGCCCCTTGTTGAACCCGAGTCACAGTTACTGAATACGCAGTAACTTAAGACTGTTATCTAGTTCCTTGTTTGGAAGGTGATATGATAGGGTTTAGCTGTGTATCCTGTTGAATTAGGGCAATCATAGGTAGGCGAACTAAGGAATCTTCCAACAAAAAAAACAAAACAAATAGGGCATACACTTAGGCGCTTTTAGACGATATAAGACGGTCGAAGACGTTCTCATACAATATAAGGTGATCTGATGCAGGATGAGGACCCATAGTAGGCCTATCTTGGCTTGATTCACTCCTTGTCCAACCTCGTACCCAGAGCTCTTATTTCTTACTACGCATGCTCTGGGTACGAGATTGCTTCCTGTCAAATTTGCCGTAAATCATGATAAATATTAAAATATTGTATATATGTAATATTAACTGAATTTTCAGTTTCATTGCATTATATCTTGGTTGTTAACGATTATGAACGTTTAAATTTAAGGAGGAAGAAAGTTCTAGAAATTCATGGATAGCAAAGCTGGCAGCTTTGTAGCACTGTCTCTTCTCAGGTGCCATGTTGAAGGTACGTAAAATTATTGCTCAGAGAGTTTGAAAAGTGTAATTAAATATGTCCAGGACGATTCTATTGCTGTAAGATATAGTCTATGCATACGTCTGTGTGCTTTTTAACTTCAGTAATGCTTCAGAATTTTTTTAGTTGAGTCAATGATCAATGAATGAAAGATTCATAATTTATGAAAATCCCTTTTGAGTAAATATTTGGAGGAAAATAAACATATTCTAGACCACCAAGTTATCAAGAAGGGAAAATAATGGTTTTATTGGGTCCCGCCGGATAGAGGGAGGTAGGGTGGGTGGAGAAACCCATGTTTTAAAGAGCTTTTTGAATAGCGAGTGGAGTGGGCATTTTTTAAATGATTTCCCTCCACACCAGAAATGGTAAAATATTTCAAGCTGGAAAGCTGGCTAAGAGAACTTTTTATTTTCTTTTTTATGTTTCCGGGTTTGCTTTTAGACTTATGTCTAACGTTGATTGACAGCTATGCCACGGGAAAAAACTAAGATTACCCACAGTTTTTTGCATGAGAAAGCGAATTAAATGTTGTAAATGAGCTGCAGCCAATCATGTGAAAAACACTTATGCAAACAGAACATTATTCAACTAAAACATAATATTTTTACTTGATAAAAATTTTAGTCATGAAGTTCGTAAAATTTGTTCGTAAAATATTTTGTTCACGTGATTAACCACAATCCATTTCGAGCATTAAGCAGGGGGGGGGGGGAGATTGGTGGGTAGATATTAGATCAGTGTGTGGCTTGTTTAGTGGGCTTTCTTGGCAGCTTCCTTCAACTGCTCTTCAGTGAACTGTCTTGGATTTTCGTCAACTTGCTTGGGTCCAAACAGAGGGACATTTGGGTCCTTTTTGTTAGCCTACGAGAAAAATGGGACAATAGTTGTTACTGTGCTCTTGTTTTCCACGATTTATTTTTCTAAATGCAAAATCCCTTACTTACCACTCGAGAGAGAGCCTGCAGACATGTTATGACCTTGAAGAAAAAGCAGAGAAAATAAGACGCGAGAAACAAGAAAAAACGATTTTCCCATTCATTTTCCAATCCGAGACCAACTCGTTCTGCGTGGAATTAAGGGAACAAAGCTTAAAAAGACTGCACCATATTTGCTACACTCCTACAATTCTTGGGGTGCAACTAAAAATCCCTCGAGATATAAATAACAATGAAACAGCCGCCATCTTAATTTATCTACTAAAAGAAAGGTAATGAGGAATATTTTTTTAGCGTCAACCAACATTGCGGCCATGACGTAATATAACATGCTCCCCAAGAATAGAGCACGGCACGTGATGGTGCAAAAGCTCTATTCCATTGGTGCAATGGTTATAACCAGTCTTGCTCTAAATTTTGGCGGGAACTGATCGAGTCGATTTTCTTACCTGACCAACGTTCTGCCTCTCGTACAAGTCCACGGTCTGGAAGATGTGTATCCTATCCACTCCAAATTGTTCACAAGCTGACAGGAAATTAGAGATATTTTCTTGCATCTGGATAAAAAAAAGAAAATAAGGTTAAAAAAGAAAAAAAATATTCAAGGGATTGAGACAGCAACCGCACACTGTTGAATTCTTTTATCGCGGACTCATATCAGAAAGAAAAAATAATTACAGACATCAACGATACTTCGAAAATTCCTTTGATATTTAATGAACTAATACTAATAAGAAAAAGGAGTTTAACAACGAAATATTGCACTACCTGGAAAGATTTTGGGCTCTCGTGAATTTTCTTCACTGCTCCAGGTTTGAACGAGTTCACAATCCTGTGAATAATCGTATGAAATGTTAGAGGACTTGACCGCGCACATGCGCATCCTTTAGATAAACGGCCAATCTCGTACCGAGAGCCTGCGGCAAAGAACGAGGGCTCTGGCATCTATTTTTTGAGACCAGGATTTCTTGGACTTCCGGTACTGACGGCGCACGCGTTCAAAGACTTGCCAAAAATTAAAAATATTTTTTCCCCGATTTTCAATTTATACTATGATTTTGACTTTGATTTTGACTTTGATTTTGACTTTGATTTTGACTTTGATTATTTTGATCGGTTATATCTAACTTTCCGAAAATTGCGCATGCGCCAAAACGCCCGCAGGCCAGAAGAAACGCAGGCTCTGGGTACGAGATTGAGAAACGGCGGCCTGTAAATTAAATCTTACTTGCAGAGGATTATCCCGTCCTGCAGAGGCTTAGCAAAAGCGTCTCCTGGTCTGGCGTCTTCCTCGCCCCAGGCTACTTTCTGACCGTAGACCGCCTCGACCCAGGTTTTCGCGCCATCTTCAAGCTCTTTGGGGTACTTAGCAGCAATCTATTTTAAAAATATCAATATATAAATGAATGAATGAATGAAATAGGTTTTTTTATTAAAAACATTTATTCAAAGCGGATGAATAAATATTTTACAATAAACAAACCAGGGCCACCCAAATTGATTCTTTGCATTGTCGCATTGTCGCTTTGTCGTCGATATGCACTCAATTACAAAGTCATTGTCGGGTTCAAAAAAACATACAACACTGCATAGGACATAGAAGCTGAAAACGAAAGGTATTATGGGGAATGATAAACTTAATCTCCGAGATGTTTCATTTGATATAAGACTTGACATACCCAGTCGTTAGGCTGCGTACATAATGTTTGGCAGGGGGGGGGGGGGGGGGCAGGGGAAAATTTGAAATGTCCAGAATAATTTTTAACAACCCCCCCCACCCTCTGCCATACATTATGAACGCAGCCTTATCAAACATGTGTTTAAATCCCTCATGATTTCTGTCAGTGCAAAAATTTATGAACATTCCACGAGTTCTATAGCCATATACATCTAATGAACATACTTCCCTAGTACCATTTTGGTCTCAACTTCTAAATTATATATGTTTTGAACCTGACGATGACTTTTGGAATTGAATGTATYCTTTGATTTGGTAAAGACTGTAATCTTTTGCAAGATGAATTTCCCCCATGCCTTAACCCTTGAGAATACGATTCTTWTACCCCATTCACACCAAGGCTTAAACATGTTTTAAAGTGGTTTAACTAAACAGAATTGGAAAACTATCTACGAACACTGCACAATATTTGGTGAAATAATGCATGTAAACTATCCTTTGTCTTGTTCTGATAATATTTTAGAAAGTTTCATTATATTGTAGGTTTCTAGTTTCTCAATTTTTTTCCTAATGAAAACATAGTTTAACTAAACACGTTTAGGTGTGAATTGAATGGGGTATTATTGCTAATCGTGATGACGTCATTCAAATGTTTTGATGAGCCAAAAGAAAACAGGTTTTTCAATTCTTTAAACTCTTATTTCTCTGAATGCCTTTTCAAAACGAAAGGTCACCCCACCTCTCCCCCCCCCTCCCCCTCCACCCCTATTCACTCAGTTAAAAAAGACATTTTTTATCGCATAGAAACACGACATTTTCTGCTTCATGTCGACCCACCGAACGACAAAACGCGACAGTTTCGTTCGAGATACTGAAGTTTTCCTCAAAAGTCATTGCTAGTCTTTGTTACCACATAGAAAAGAACGGTTTTGGAAACAAGTTACAAATACAGTCATTCTAATACCTTTTTTCTCTAAAATTTGTTAGGAAAAAATGCGGAATTTTTTTGTCGTTTGACCGCATGATGACCCAAGTGGTCATACACGTGTCAAGTTTACTAGGCCGGTCACGTAGTTCACGATAGGTGCCGAGATGATCGACTTCTAGGTATTTAGTGCTCGTAGATAATTTTTGATTCATTCTTCAACAGCTTTCCGGAGAAAAATACAGTTAAATATTTTTTTGAATTTTGGCCTCACCCTCCGCACCGGAGAAAGGACATCAAAACTTGTTGCCAGGTTACGTGAGGAACAAGTTGCTGTTCCAAAAATATTGGCACGCAGTCTTAAGCCGGTCTTCCGTCCCTCTAAATGTATTTTTTTGGGCTCTTTTGATAACTGAAGTCACGCAAACTTCTTGATCTAAAATTATACTTAAATTTCGAGAACACTAGATTACTCGCAATTTTAGGCTGAATATTTAGCAGTGTTTAACAAAAACAAGATACAATAATTTTTTTAAATAGGATAATTCTTTGAAAAGCTTTGCTTTGCTATTAATCGGAATTCCTCAAATTTTCTACAGATTACGAATTTTGTGTCTTGTACATCTTTGATTACAAAACGGAAAAACGTTTTGCGTCATAAAACCAGGATAAATTGCCAACACCCCAAAAAACGTGCTCCAGAACTTGGTCTCAAATTTCAAGCTCTTAGCAAATAAACTTATTTTTTCCGGTAAAGCGTGCTTGATCGTAAATAAACAAGTTGTCAACATCAAGATCATTTTTCATATGGAGTGAATATATATACGAGTCTCTTTTGCCAGGATGCTAAATCATTTTCTGCAGAGCTGCAAAGAGAAGTTTCTGTAGAGCTACAAAGAGAAATCATTTCGACTGCGGAGCTGCAAATCATTTTTTGCATACGAAAAGAAGCAAACCCAAGGTATGTACTAGTACTTGATCTTCACAAATGATCGAACATAAAAACCATAGTTCCAACAAAACATAAAGTTTTGTATCGCTTATTTTCCTTAGTAGTTAAAATAATGGGAATACCTTTTTTGATTTTTTATATTTTAAAACTCATTTCATTAGAAAAACCGACAATGTTAATAACAAATCATTTCCAAGTTGAATTGTGTTAACTTAAACACATGAAAATGATACGAGTAGTCGCTACTGACCTAAGTTTTGTTAACCACGTTTCATTTCTTCCAGTAGTTAGGGATGGGGAATTAGGACAGAGAGGAAAAAAGTCCTATTCCAAAAATATGTTTAAAAAAAGAAAAGTTGACAATTCGAGAGACATTTTATTTTAAATTATTTCATTTGAGAGGATAGTTCATAACTCTGCAAGTTAAGCTAAAAGTAAGGAAGACCAAACGATTATTCTTTTGAAACTGTTAAGAAAAATAGTTCCCCCTAGCTGTATTATTGTTAATACGGCGTTATTCTAAGTCTTACTTCCCATGTGTAGACCTATTCTCATTTGCGCACGCTTCTATCTTCACTGTACTTTCCGTCACGCTTTTAGTTGCGTTATGTTCCTCTGTCACGCAAGGCGTTTCCATATCAAACAGCGGGGATGGAAACATTGTTCGCCTTAACGTTGTTCAAGATGTCACGCTGGAGAGACCAGGAACCAACCATAACTTCTTGAAATATCTTTTGGTCGGTCGTCACCCACAGTTCCCGCTGAAGCGCTCGCTTATTCAATTTGAAAACTTCAGCTACGGGAACTGTCCCGCAAACAAGATCCGCTGGGCAAAAATGTACGTATACTTTGTGTACGCACACAAGGCAAGCTGGCACTCCGTCACCCAAACCCCATACCTCTCTCACAAGATACAAGTCCACACGGTCAAGAGGCGTTGGGCCGAGTCACAAGCCACTAGTTCCAGACCCCTGATAGGACAAAGCTGGTCCCAGACCTACCTCGGCCTGAACAATCAAGATGCTGAGTCCAGTTCCCAGTCCGGCTCGACATACATCTATGCGTACCGCCCAAGAGGATTCGTTGAGTTTGACGTGACACGCGCCGTGCGTGACTGGAGAAGTGGAAGAAAATCAAACTTCGGCCTTCTACTCAAAGTAAAAGATGAAAAGCGTAACGGAAGAGATCTACGCTTTGCCAGCAACGCTGATGCAGATCCCAAGAAACACGCTTTCATTAATGTCATGTGCAACTACTAAATTATAATCAAAATATATATCGGTGTAGCGATGACAACGAAATGTCTTGTTTCGGTCTTGTTTTATTATTATTATCATTAATTTGTGGCAAACGTTACTTTTTTTAAAATAAAATTATGAGGCATAAATCATTATATATTGTCATCTATGTGTTTGGAATATTAAACAGGAATCGACTTCCGGTGCAAAATACTTCCGGTGCGCATGCGCAACTGTTTCCGGTGAACAAAACTTCAGCCTGGTTCACATATGATCGCAGACGATCGCAGACGATCGCTCTCGATCGCTCGATCGCAGAGTCCACTCAACCGAGGATCTCAAATCGAACTGTTCACATATGATCGCAGCCGATCGCCGGCGGTTTGTTGACACCTGAGTCCGCGAATTATCATTCAGCAGTAAAACAAAGTACGATGCAGATTCAACATAGACTTAAGAAAATAATCGCTGGCAAATCAAAAAAGAAACATTCGACTTTATGATCGTGAATACTTCATCAGGGGAGTCATCACTATGAAGAACAGGACGTGCAATCTTAAAATATACCCCCAAACGACAGTTGTTTACTTGCCTATATGGCTTACAAACGTAAATTACCATATATAACCGTGTGTCGATACTTTTAAACCAGTTATATCTGAAAAAAGACTGAAAAGAAATGCTTTTTCGCTTGTGAAAATCAAAAATATACACGTGTTTTATGGAAAACTGAGCATTGTGGGACACCTTCCAATCTCACGATCGCAGAATTCTGTTCACATATAATCGCAAAAGATCGCAAACGATCGCAACCGATCGCAGGAATAGAACCCGATTCTATTCCTGCGATCGTCTGCGATCGCGATCTCAGACGATCGCAGACGATCGCAGAGCTGTTCACATATAATCGCACTCGATCGCCAGCGATCCTCTGCGATCGTCTGCGATCGTCTGCGATCATATGTGAACCAGGCTTTCTAAACATGTTTTTTYCCCCGTTTGCTGTACGTGACTTGTGAACCTAAAGATTTCTTTTTAGGTATCGTTAAAAAGTTGAGGGTAAAAGTTCTCTATTGATTTTGATCTTAATTTCCTCATGAGACCTCGTGTCATTCTATTTAGTACCACTTCTTTATTTACTGGTAACATTTGAAAGATGAATTAATACAAATCTGATGATAACTCGAGTTCAGCTGTGAAACATCCATCAAGTAATGATCGATGAAAATTGTTTTTCGACCTGTGCGTGCGTTAGTCAATATCCGGCAGAGAACAGTTCGCCCCAGTCTTTCGTGTTATTGTCGGAGACCATAAAAAATGCAGGCTCAATATGCGAAAATTTTACTATAAATTCACCTTGCAAAGAAAAATTATTCTCGTTCTAGATGTTATTGTATTTTAACGTTGTACTACAAATTAAGGCAGATCATTGGTTTAAATTGTTTTTTCCAATATACTCTAAATTCAATCAGAGCTGAGAACACATGTAAAATCCATAGTCGAGCAGCTGTTGACTGAAGCATTATTTTTCTCTACGCCCCGTTTGTAAATACACTGCAAGTGTTCCTACTGAAGAACGAAAACTGCTTCATTAATATTCCAAAACCCGAAGTGATCCTAATTTTCCCAGAATGTATTCAAGAATGCGCATCGTGTTTTCGAAAACTGCTTATAATCTAATAGAGGTCACGAGGTTCAAATTTAAGACTCCATTATCTGAATGCAGGCAAACACGAGCGATTCCTCAGTTTTCTGTCGCTAGAAGGTAATGCTTTAAACTGATTTATAAAATAGAAAATTTGATTTCCAACTTTATATGACCTATATTAATGATTATAGATAAAATAAAATCAATRATTTTAAGAAAAATTACTCCAAATATTTTTATGAAAATTTGCGACCTGGACGAATATTTTTATGGCGATTTGCAACTGTGGAAGTTCGATTCTACCTCGTATTAAAATCTAGCTTTGCAATTCATTTGAATTTTTTTGTCTATTTTTTGGTAATTTTTGAATTTTTTGTTTCACTAATATTCTGTCACACCTTGGTCACTCCTTTGAAACCTCGTCAAAATACTAGGTTGTAAAATTTTAAAAATCAGCACAACATTTTTTTATTGTCGATTATTCAGCTCTGTTTTATTACGATACAAAGTCTGTGCTACGATACTCGAATCCAGAGCCCGTACGAGCGCAGATAAATTTCAAATAGATCTTTAAAAAAACAATTGTAGCAATATAAAGTTGCATCTAAAAAAAACTTATGAAATCCCAAAATATTTCTAAATTTTAAGCACTTTTTTTTAAAACTAAAGAATGAAAAAAAATTTTTTGGTACCTTTTTCTCTGCCTCCGCAGAAATTCCCGCCTTCTTTGGTCGATTTGCCATCTTAGAATTAAGAAAAAAAGTTCTACGAACGCTGAGGTTTGCTAGCTCCACTAGATCTGCCCGTAATGACACAGGATTTCGAGCGACTCGGCTTCAAGGCAAAACTCCGTCACGCTAAGATACTGGGTGTAGCTCAACTAACCTTTATATTTGCCTATATATGTACAAGAATGCATTCGAATGAAAATCGGCAAAGCCCTACTGAAGAATGCGAGACCCGATAGGAAACTTAATACTTGCAGTGCTCGACTGTCTGGTTGATATATGGTGAAGTTTGTGGAGTGAAAAGAAAAAGTTGACGAAAGATCGAGGGGGTCACTGATTTGATAAGAATCGACCTAATGGCGAGACAATTTAATCGCAAATTCTTTCTCGGCTTTTACTAATACTTTTCGCACTAAAACGTGAGAACTTTAAGCATGTTTAAACCAGAAATTGAAAACGCCAGACAATTTCCAGGTAAAATGAATCGAAGCTTGACATGGCTCAGTAAGGAATTCCCGCAAATTCTCTCGTTAATGTTTTTTGATATTGTTTTGCTCCACCAAGATTCCAAAAATATTTTACGTTTTGAGAATTGTCGAAGACATTTTTTCATTTATCGTCTCGAAAATGTACTGATTTGAAGTTTGGAAATTACTTGGGCTTGGTTAGCTATATATAGAATGTCATCATCGCCATCATCGTTATCATTTCATTCCGTATTTATTGCTTTGACCTGTCCTCCGAATTTTGACTTTGCTAATTTTTTATTTTATTTTTCTAATTAGCGCGAATGGAAAATTCGAGTGATATCTTGCCCTAGTTTTCAAGCACCTTCCTAGACTAATTATTCTTTTGCAGAAATTAAGCTTAGCTTACTATAGAACATTATGTTTTCTAAATATTTCTATTTTCTGCATTCGTTCAGTTTATTCGTTAATTTATTCATAATCAGTTTATTCAATTGTTCATTCCTTTGTTTTATTCATTTTCCTTTCCCATTCGTTTTTACTTTTCATTGTCCATTCTATTCTTTCATGTACTCGTCTTTTCATTTGTGGGCATTTGAAGCTAGATTCACTAAATCATGTTGAATGCGACTAACATGGAAATAGAAAAGACTGCCACAAATGCCATCGAGAAAAAGTCTGATGTATTCTATTAATAGTAACATTATAAAAAAAWTTTTCTGTTAGTTTCTTGATAATGATGACAGAAATCTATCTGCGTTAGTTTTTCTGATTAATTTAATGACAAAAGTCAATCTTTTAAGTGACATTATTGCCTACTTTTCTGTAGTATTCTCTATCCCTCCATAGGTGTGGTCTGAATTAACATAAGAATCCACATACTGCCACAATCCAAATTGCAAAACTTCCGCTCTCGGGTCTCGACCTTATTGAAGGCTTAGCGTGTCTTGATCCTCGTAAATACGTCGATCAAACCTACGTTTACCACTCAACAAACCACTAAACCAAACAACACATCATAAACACAACACTTAAGGAATGCTTATAAGAACTTTATATCCATCCTACTCGATTACTAAGGCTTCCATGGTACAAAATCAAACAGCCAAAGGCAACAGGCCCAAATGGAAAAAATTGTGACTTTACGTAGTTCAGGGTGTAGCCTTCCTATCTTATCTAATTAAGAATGACAAGCTCTTGAATTAGGAAAATGATGAAGTATAAACTATGAGGCTTTTGGTTGAAGGTCAGCCACATTGATTAAACAAATCAACCCTTGTTAGTGAGTTACTTAGAGAAATTATATATGGAATTTCTTAGTTATCATCTTAGGGTGATGAGTGTAGTGGTTGATATAGACGTCTTTACCTCGGGGTGTGTAATGTTTTCCCATTACAGACTATTTGTTGAGGGCCCTAAAAGGGTAAAATGGGAACTATGCATTTAAAGAAAACGTTTGGAGTTTTTGGACGCTGGGAAGTGTAGGATTTACAAAAAACATTTGGGTGGGAAATGAGCTTGGCAACCTCCACCTCTCATCCCCCCTCAGAACCCACTGTGTTATCCCYCTTGAATGTATATACCATTATGTTGTTTTACGGTGTTGCACATGAAGAAGAAGACACATGAGTATGGATACCACTCAAATAAAGAATCTTATTCTCAAGAGAATGACATTTTGATAAACAGATCACCCCCTCCCCCCCATTGGTGAAATAAATGAAGACAGTGAACGGTCAGTGAACGGAGGAGTGAAATGAGCACCTTTCTAAGACATTATGGTCCTTTCCTTAGCGAGGAATTGGGTAACTCTGTTAGAAAAGTGCAGTCTTACCCCACCCCTCCCGTGAAAGGAATGAGCGGCACTCCATGCGGTCCCCTCCCCTGTCAGGAATAAGTGTCCCACCCATATAGTTTCCACGAACATATGCCTGGGTGCTTAGCAAGAAAGGAAGCCACCATATAGAAATGTAGACACCAGATGTTTACAGATCACTACAAATACTACAAAAGATCCTCACGAACATCAACGAATAGAAGCCATCTTTACTCACCTTACTAGAGGCTTCTGCCGAAAAGCCGTGCTTAGCTGGACGAAACGCCATGTGCCTTACCAAATTCTGCCTTTCGTTGCGCTACAATTGCAATCTACCCCGAAAAAATATTCTCTTTATAGCATTACCATCAAAAAGGTTCTTAAGGGCGCAGTTGGGGTCATTGCCATGGCAACGTGGATCAGTATTTTTTACCATTTATGTACATTATTGTAAAGGTATTTAATTTGTTGCACGCTAGACCTTGATGGACCTCAGCACACATAGTGATATGATATGCCAGCCCCAGACGAGCAGATGCTATCGAAACTTCTAGATCTTCAGAATCTTTGGATGTATTGAATTATGTTCAGGTCCAGTTGTTTGTTCCAGTCTCTCCTGTGCTTCGAGAGTTTTCCTCACTCCGTAAAAAATATAACTTCTAAACTTTATTCAATTTGATCTGATGTGAAATGCCACTGGCGAAAAGACACTGGCACTGGGCAAAATCGTGACAAAAAAACTGCATTTTTGCATAGGAGAATCTTAGGGAAAACCAGTTGCCGTAAACTGATATCACACGGATATTATATACCATTTTCAATATCATTCTTTGGTTCGTCGTGAAATTGGATCGTCCTGTAGTCTCGAGAAAGACTGTTGTTGGTGGTGACTGACGTTTCGACAACCTGAGCAGACTGAGTCATCTTCAGAGTTCAGTGAGAAAAAGTTTCTCACCTCAACCGTTTTCTCACTGGACTCTGAAGATTTCTGGTCTGAGGTTGTCGAAACGTCAGTCATCACCACCAACAACAGTCTTTCTCAAGTCTACACTCGCCCGGACGAACATATTTCACAACAAACTTCAACGCCTGGGTTCAAACCATTTACTCTTATTCTTTAGTTCTTGAACCAGGGCGGTTCTTTTTCGTTTTTGACCCAGGGAGTCCAATATAAAAATTAGTGGATTTCGAATTAAACGTACATTTATACAAACAATATGACGTCACGGCCACCATGTTGGTTTTTTGCCGACTGCAGTGTTTCTATGACTTGTTGCTCTCGAAATTAATTTTTTTAAGATATGACATAATTGCTGGTATGTGACGTCATGACAGGACAATGACGTCAATGACTAACGTCGTTTAATTGTTACGTCATCTATTGCTATTTTCAAAAATAGCTCTTGACTTTTTAAAGACTAGCGAGAAGAACCAATGACACCAATGAAACTAAAGATTTATTCCAAACGAAATTTATTCCAAACAAAGTTACATAATGATAAAACTTTATTTATACCATATTAGGTTACCATATTTGACTTCATATCGCTGCATTACAAATTTATACCAAATAAATGACTTAATCCTTTAATCCTAAGCAAACTATAACTATGGGTACATCAACAAATCATTAACCATGATGAATTGCGGGGCCATTATTGGTGAGCAAGCTAGGTTCTATATGAGCTGACTTCAGTCAACTGTGCAGATATTCTTCTAATAAAATTAAGACTATTTTAAGCACAGTTCTTCATAGTCGGGTGAACAAAAACCCGTCATTTTTTATTGAAAAAATGTCAAAGAAAGTAAGTTCAAATCTTCGTTTATTTGACGATRTTACTGATCTCCTCGGTAGCTTTTCACCCAGTCGGGGAAATTTCGCGGATTCCTTTCGTTTTGCTTGGGTCCAAAGAGAGGAACTGTCTTGTCGTATAGGTGGGCCTAATGGGAACGAATATTTCAATAGTTATAATCTCTTTTTTCCTTTTCTATAGCTAATAGGAAAACTGCTAGGCATAGACTTTTTCTTAGTTCGATGTACGAAGTGCATTGTGGTCTAGCTTGGGTACAAACAACACCATACAAGATATGATGAACAAAAGATGTTTGTACCCAAGCTAGGCCACAATGCACTATGTTTGATCTCAGATTGAAAGACCAATACATCATCGGAGTGCAGCTCAACAATTTGGAGGAAATAACGATAATTTTCCAATGTCAGGAGATTGAAATTCTTTTGTTTTGTCCTACAAATTGAGTTGCTTTGACGTCACATGCAAGGGGTCTATAGATTTACGCAAGAGACCATGAACGACACGTCCTTCGTGTTCTCTTGATTTTCATACCCATACTTCAAAGGAGCATGAAATAGTTACCAGTTCCCCTCTTTCAAGTGTAAACATTTACTGTGACGTCATACAAAAAACTGGACGAGACAGAAACTTACCCTGCGTGCAAAGGCCTGGATTCCTGTGACCACCTAAAAAAATATTCGACGAAAAAAATTATTTGAATCAAAATCAGCTCCCTAAAATATCTTAAGCCAAGGATCTCAGAGCCCGGGTTCCTTTTGGTCTTCGCCAAGTTCTTACTGCGCATGATTGGTTAACAAACTGAATAACCTAACCATCAGTCGAACCAATGACAGCTTTTAAAAAGATTGCGCATGCGCAAATAATATACTGTAATCAGCGACTGCGGTATTTTTGGTCTGCGCTTTCCAAGAAACATATTACGTAATACCTGGCCCATGTTCTGCCTTTCAAACAGATAGACAGTTGGGAAGAGCTCAGCAGGAATGCAGTTGAAGGGTTCATCTGTACACGCCTCAAGGAAGTTCTGGATATTTTCTTGTTTCTAAAGAAAAGATACAAAAAAGATATGGGAGAACCTCTTCAACTGCCACTTTTGTTGTTGTGTTAATATGTTAAGGTTTTTTTTTCTCGCAGTAAATTATACTTCTATTGAGCGACCAACCTCTACTCAGCAGCCAGTTGTCAAAGTCCTAAAGAAGTGAATGTATAGGCACTACATGAGCCTCTATTAAAAACCAGCCTCTTTTTAATTAGCGGCCACTCCACAATTTCAAAAAGTGACTAGTCAAAATAGAATTTTGACTGTAATATTTCATTTACATACATCATTTATTTGTTAAAGCAGGTTACAAAAATAGGCAAGAGTCCTGAAGTGTTCAGTGTTCTATATTTCAGTCCTTTCGATAAAGATAAAATCTGTGCTGCGTACTTACTTGAAATTCGTTTATCTTTTCGCCCGTGTGAACTTTCTTTATAGTTCCTGGGATGACTTCATTCACGATTCTTGAATTCAAAAAAGAAATGTCAGTGACCTTGCGACTCATGGAATTGTGGGTTAAAATCATGGGGGAGCGAGTGAGCTTGTCACGCATGGGTATTGTGTATGAAAATCAGGAGAGAGATTAGTAACGAGCTCGCCTCGCATGGAATTGTGGGTTAACATTGTGGGGGAGACTAGTAATGACCTTGTCACGCATGGGTGTTGTGTGTTAGAATCAGGAGAGAGATTCTCTGTTTATTAATTTAAAAAAATAATATTCTACAGTTAAGCGCGCAATCAAATATTCTTTTGTTTTTAAAGTCATGTAAAAGAGGTGAAAAAGGTCAAAGCAATGCAATGCCATGTGAACAAACCGCTGACAAACGAAATATCCGTATAAGGAATGTCATTATAAGCTGCGCGTGCAGTAGAAGTCGAAGCGATACAAACGCAGACCTGACTGAGATCTTCCATCAACATTATAATATTTTTTTCCATACCTACAGAGGAGGACACCATCGTCAAGTGCGTCAGCTAAAGCATCACCGGGCTTGCTGTACTCGTGCTCAACCCCCCAGTTGATGTTCTCTCCCACCATCATCTCGACCCATTCCCTGCACTGCATATCGAGATCCTTGGGATACTTGGAGCTGATCTGAAATACGATACAAAGTAGGTAGATAACGTATTAATCACATGTTTAGATGCTGCTCTCGAACCCCTCTTAAGGCCGGTTTAGACAAGTACGATTTTCGCCTACAACTAGCGTATACAACACGCTCGCGCCATCCTACAACTCGAGTCGTAGCGTGTAAATCAAGCCTACAACTCGCCTACGACAGACGCGAGCGTGTTGTATACGATCGTTGTAGGAGAAAATCGTACCTTCTAAACCGGCCTTTAGCGGACAATCACGGCCGGACAATTCGCCACCAGCTATTACCAACCGATCTGTTTTTATGCCAGTGATACTCCAGTGATGTTATTCGCCTATTAGCCATTCAGAGGTCGAGGGGGRAAAACTGGGTAGAAGAATGGCAGTGCATTGTTGGACTGTTKAAGGGGACATTTCCAAGATGGTATCTATTTCGTCACCTAAAACAGCCCCAATCTATGCCTTCCAAATCGATCCAGTTTTTTCCTAAAACCACATGAACTCGCTTTATACGGACACCCTGTTAATATTGAGACTTGTTTTTGTTTCTCTCATGTGAATCGCTACCTGGCTCTCTCCTCCCCTCCTCGGGTTTGTCCGAATCACCCCTCTCCCCCCGGGGGTTGTGGTGGAACAATGCGCTCACCAGGAGCCCTAGTATTTATTACTTAAAATAAATCATTAAATATGGAAACAAAGACTTGTTAATTACTATAAACATTGAGCTAATTAAAGTGTAAAAATTATTCTCTTATTCAATTACATTTTAAAACTTTGCTGAAGTCTAAAATGATGTTGAAAATGATGAATTTCTTTTTCATATTTACCACAAATATTCAATGTTGACTTACGATCGAGTAAAGTTTAGCTAGCCCAGTGTGACGCCTAAACACAACTTACTTTTATACAAAAATAACATGATAAACACCCAAAGAAATTTATATCAACTACTTGTAAATGACTAGTTACTTAGTTACATACTAGACTAGAGTGCAAACAATTAATCCGTGAAACACTAATTACTAAATAGTACAAAATAGTGCTAATTAAACAATAGAAAACAATGGAATTTGCATGAAATTGTGCTATTTAGTATTACTAAAGTTTCACGGTTATATCGTTTGCACTCTACAAGAAGATACCATCCTTAAATGCGTAACATATTTTTTTAAGTTTTGATTTTCAATGAGTGATAATCATTCTTTTGCCCCCTGCTAATAACCCTCAAGTTTTCTGAATTCCAAAAAGGTTTTCGATTTTTGAGTCGTGGTTTTCCACATAACACAAATTAAAAACACCTGTAATCATAAGAACGATAAGTTTTATTTCTGGCCGCACAAGAAACTTCCGAGGTCAGAAACGTAAACTATAAAGTACAACTAAAGTTAAAAATTCCATAACTCTGAATTATTTTCTGCTTGGTTAGTTTAATCTATTTGTTTATACTTTTAAAAGTAAAATATCAAGCTGAGAAGAAGGATTCGAAATGTTTGGAATTTATAATAAAGTTATATTATATGGTCGTATCGATGTCATCCTAAACTCCAAGAATGTTAGAACTTACATCAAATACTGGAAATTAAACAAACCTAAACGTTTTCGATTTTGTCTTCCGTACCTCCCCTCCCCTGTCATACTAAACTCCAAGAATGTTAAAACTTCCATCGATTACTCGAAATTAAAAAAACCAAAACGTACGAAATTCTAGAAAAAAAATGAACTTAATTAAGGAGTAATCAAAAATGCAATAAATAGCTAAGGCGCGCGTTTAAATAGTGCTTAGATCTTCATTTGAGAGGCCTTTTCCTTATAAAGGCTGTTCTACTGACTATAGTATTTGATAGCCTAAAAGCTTGGTAACAAAATATCCCTTTAGCACAGACTCTTTAAAGGATACTCACTTGAATGTCATGACCCTAGCTTCAGTTAGATTTACTAAATTGGTTATTTTACGAGGATTTTGAAAAAAAAAAAACAAGAAAAAACTAAACAAATCTTTTGGGTTTTTGTTTAATTATATAATTCCAGAAAGACACGCTTAAACAACCTCTCGGTGAGGGGCCAATTTTATGCAACTTAGAATTGTAAGACTTATAGAAAGTTTCTGAATATTTTTTTATGTATTCGTAACTTGTGTAACATGTCGTTGACAAGATATTTTCGAGGGAAAATATTTGGACATTTTGGATTTCTGTTGAGTAATTGGATGTATTGACAAGGGCGTCAGCTGGAGTAAATTGATTATTCCAAGTAATAGTTGAATGGTATTACCTTTAAAATATCAATTGAGTCATAATTGAACTGTGGAATCCCACTAGCTGTCACTTCGAAAATTAGATCTTTTTCTCAGGTTTTTATGGTTCGAACGTGGCTCAAAGGAATTTGAAAGCTTTTGGGGTCAATATTAGAAATAAGGGTATACTTGCATGCCAGTTAAGATGAACTAAATGCTTGCAAAGATAATCGTTTTTAAGAGAGCAGTTACCTTGCGATTCAGTTCCGCAGTCATTCCATAGGCCTTGTGCCTGTTCGAGCCTTTACGTTTGATTCCCGACATGGTGCTGGAGCTATATAATCGACAAAAAGAGGCAAGCAAATAGTGCGGGCTTCTTAATCCTCTCGGAGGTTTTACTCAGTGTGTTCGACGACCTCACAGCCAATCGTACTAACAGCTGTAATAATCGGTAGGGGGGATTGATATGACAGCAGATCGAGATGACCTATGGGAACCAAGCTCCGTTACGCCAGCCCAAAGACACATCTACATACAATACAACTCTGCAAGTTTGCTGAAGAAGTCTTTTCAAAAGTCCGCGTCATATCTTGAAATTTGACAGGGTCATTAATGGGAAATATCTGGAGAATTGAACAGATAAGGCACATTGAATTCATTTGAGATTATTTTGGGAGAAGAAAAACCAGTGAAATTTTATTGATGTGGGATTGAGATTTTTAAGAAATACTTGTCATTAGTTATTACTGAATAGAGGAGTGCATCTGTAGGTCCTCAAGTTTGACCTTCAAAAAGAAACTGTTTCAGAACTTTGGTTCATCTTTGTACGTACAAGGGCATGGTATTTTGAGAATGTAGTCCACGGTCATGGCTCATTAGCTTACGCTAATCACCACACTCTTGTGACTATTATTCGTTGCTACTGAAGCTATCAAAGTATCATATTAGAGAGATGGCCTGACTAATGGTTTTAGCATTATGAGACTATATATGGGAAGCTTGGGTTGGGGAAGGGCACCATAAGATCGAGGGATTTAAACGTTTTTTTCCGTATTATTTAGTCATTCTTTCTTTCCGATTTCATTCATTTTTCATTCGTTCATTCACTCTTCCATTTATTCATTTATCATCCATCCATTTTTTCCCCTTTGTTAATGGGTTACCTGTGGAGTGAAATTATGGGATAGAAGCACATGGTCGAGAGCGGAGAGAAGGGAGGTTGGCGGGCAAATGGTCGAACCCTTTATGATCCTTTATGACCCTTTATGATCCTTTATGATCCCTTTGATTCCCATTTGTGATCCCTTTTTTATTGTTGATCAATGTAAATCGATGTAAACAAGAAAAGGTTAAAGTAAAGTTTAAGATTGTTGATCAGAAAGGTGTTATTCGTCGATCAAACCGCTCGCCGAACGCAAACAACGTCACACCCTTTCTTCCCGTATGGGCTTCTTGGAATTAGATGATACATTGTGTCTGTAGTGCATATTTCCATACAAAATACTTTGCAAACTTTCAAAATTACACAAAAAACTCAACGCAATATGGATGAACGTGTTTGACTGTCAATGGGCATCCGTTCAGCGACATGTGGAAACCACGAAACCTTTGAAACTTGAACATTGTCTTTGTCGGTCTCAAAAGTCACATGATGAAAGTGTCTCAAAAGTACTAATCTGTTTGACCTTTAGTCAGATCCAATATCACTTATCAAAAACATCTCACTTTTTTGYAACATTTTAGCATAAAATTACTATTTATTAATATCAGAATAAAAATCAATGTAGGAAAGCTATTTATTCGGCGTAAAAAACGTTTTTCGATCCGACGATCCACTTAACCGACGTCCAGTCCAGTCCAGCTATGCACAGTTCCAGATTTTCCAAAAACAAAAAACCTCTCAAAATTCAGTATTTAGAGGCATAAATCAAATTCTAAAGGTTGGGTATGTTTTAACTAAGCATTAAGAATAGTTATACCCATTCAAAAGCTAAAAATTCAACAAAAATATTTTTGATACAAAATCCAGTAATCATGAAGTCAAATCGACGTAGTCCAAACAAATCCCTTAGTATGCACGATTCAAAAAACTATCTGATTGCTAAAGAATTAAACTGGGCAAATTTTGGCAGTCCTCAGAATGTTTTTTATCCAATTATTACCAATGTTTTTCCAATTATTTTCAATTATTATTAAGCGATCACAGGATATCCTCACACCGGCTCCCCTCTAAATTGGGCCCTGTAGGATCTTCAGGCTATTCGTTTCGTATTCCTATACATTTACCATTCATTTTTCCTTTCCCAATGAGCTAAAGTAAATCACTTTAAAATTAACTAAAAAATGGGAAGAAAAAAATTGCGGAAAAAAAAGTAGAAAAATAAAAAAATAGGATGTTGACTCAACCATAGCTAGAACATTTTTTATCCATCATTTTTGCCACAATTTCTTTTTGATAAATCGCCACAGAACAATTCCAAAATCAATTCTTTTCAAACATTTCCTAAAAAGAAACCTCTTTTAACCGGACACCCTGTTTAAACTGGTCGCAAGTGTCCGTATCTCACAGGTTTTCCAGACCACAATGCAAAGCGGTATTTGTTAAGGTGTCACTGACCAGCTGTGATTGAGGTCACGGGTTCTATCGAATAAACCATTTCGAAGTTTGATGCTCGAACTTTCAGAGTCCAAAATGTCGTTATTTGCGTGCACTTTGTGTCACAGTCGTCACCCATTTGAGGAACTTTCAAAAGGCGATCAACTTTGCAAGGTAAAGGGGAAAAAAATCTGGTATTTTCACTCGTTAATTCTGTTAATGATTCTGTCACAAAACTCAAATCAGCCGCCAAAACTCCTCGTAGTTTTGGCATTTTTTTCAGGCCAAACATTTACTAAGTATGTAATCAAAAAGTATATTAATTATTTTACTACATAATTTTTGCGAATAAATGACGCTCATTTCTCAGGAAGTTAATAAGATAAGCCCGATTTCGATTCAAGATTTACAGCGTTGTTGCTATAATCAGAAGTGCTCGCTTTGTTTATTTATAGTGATACGAAAAACACCTTGATGATCGTTCTCATCCCAAACATTTTCCAATAGTAGTTGAGGCAGTAGAAATGAGGATTTATTGAGCCGATCATAGTCAGGAATTGCCGCATTTATGCTTTCAAAGCTATGGGTGGTGTGCACGAACGAAAAGGGAAACGCAGGAAAGAAAACATCGAAGCATAGATTACTGTACATACTGTAAAAGAGTAAAAATATTGATTGAAAGCATTCGTTGAAAGGTAGTGATTTAGCTACAGTAAGGGACCAATTGTTTATTACGTCGTATGGGGGTTAATTTGTGAAAAAAAATTAAGTGAAATTTGTACCCCCTAGAATAAATTTAATAGAAAAATTCGCCCCTTCTTCATCATCATTTATCTCATATTAAATGCCACCTGTATTGCATCAAAAGCCTAAAACTGTACCCCCTATATTTTGCAAAACCTCTCCACCTATGATGCAATAAATTATCGGATCTCAAGGTCTCTATTGCCACAGTGACAATGCTCTAAAAGTCATATCCAAGTTATAGTTACAACTCTCTCACGGTCGTATCCGTCACACAATCTCACCTATTTATTACCCACGTCTGCCAGTATAGACCCCTCATATGTGGCGTCAAAGCAGCTCAATCTTGGGGTCAAAATAAAGGAATTCCCTTCTCTTGAGGATTGAAATCTTTTATGTTAATATGTTCAATTGTTTTGAACCCAGGCAGGGATTTAGTGCAAGGGGTCCATAGTGCTACTGTAGCTGCTTTATAAAATAAATCTCTAATATTTCATTTTAACAGAAATGTCGCAAGGCCCATCCTCTTGTAACATGTATTTATTGTCGCATGGAGTTCCATCTTTCAGGGTAAGCAAACCTCTTTTGCATCACTTATCTTGACCTCAGATTTTTCATACTTTATTGAATAGCAATATTGAATATCAATGTCTTGGGATGTGAATTCAATTCAACATTATCATTCGTACTTTTAGTGGGACAGAAGGAAAACCAGTGTGTAAGAAGTGCAATGGATATATCAAGAAGCATGGCCAGGTACATGAAGTCACACTCATTAATTAAGTAATTAAGTTGCTAGTGTTTGGCTGTGAGCACAGCTGATGTGCACTGCTATTGTGTCACCTCTTGCTAAAGCAACCCAGGCTCATAGTTTTTTTTTCCCTCTACAAAAATCAACCCTAATTTCTAACTTGTACATGTATGATCATGAAATGATCTAGGACCACATGCAGCTGTGATAGGAAATATTAAACATGCAGGTCAATCATATTTAAGGTGTAATTATATTTTATRCTCCTCTCTAGACTCTCTCTCAGTATTAATTTTATGACATTGATTAATGAAGCATTAAAAATGATTGCTGTTTTTTTAACTTGTTTTGATAGCCAACCTGCTGTGAGTATTGTAACATCAGGGCTGCTTTTAATGGAACTAAGTGTTCAAGGTGAGTGGATTGATTATTATATTCTTTTATCAAGTACTCTCTTTCAGCATCTATCCATCTCTCCAGCCATTCAATTCATCCCAAACTTGTAACAATTATTGTATAAAGTAGACTTAAACCTATTAGTATTTCTATGCTGAAATAATCTTCTTTTATCACAATATCAATAACCCGAAGGTGTGAGAGCTCAGAGAGAAAGTACGGCCCACCAATTGTCTGCGAACAATGTAAACTGAAATGTGCCTTCCAGAAGTCCGATGAATCTAAAGACAAGGTAACAATGATAGATCACTCCATGGGTTTTGATAATACTAGCAAGCATGGTGCATGTTGGTATAGCAATTGTAAACCTTATTTTAATTCAGTCCAGTTCACTAGTTTAATTTCAGTTTAGTTTCCCAGTGAGGTCAGAAATTAATTTTTCCAAATTTATTTCCAAGGGTCTTTTGCCTGGAATAACCTCGTTCCCAAGCACTATAACTTATCTATATTTCTATATCTTGTATTTCATAAGTGCTACATGGTCCACATATTCTCATCTTAGTTTAATTTCGGTTGGCTAAAACCATTTCAGAGCTTTATTCAATACTTTTTTCTAAGGTTTCAACCTTCAAATGCCAGCCAAAACCCCCATTACCCTTCACATGTACATGTACATGGCTCTGTTCTCAATATGCCGCACCCACCCAGCCTGGGATACTACTTCCTTGGTACCATATGCTTTCTATTCCCTGGAGCCCTGTTACGCAATCACCAAAAGGGCTTACTAACCACAGTTTACCCAATACAAGTCTCACTCCAGTAACTTATTTCTTTAACTCTCAGGTTGATGGTAAAATCCTTTGTTTGTTGTGTACACTGGCCTACAAGCGTCTTGTTCACAAGTCAAAGAAAGAAGGAGGGGAACTCTTACGTGGTAGTAATAGCCACAGTCATAAAAGAAGTTTAAAACGAGAAGGGTAAGCTCTATATTACTTAGCCTTGTAAATTGCAAATATAGCCATGGAATTCAGATTGCTGAAGTGGTRAATATATATAAACAGCATATTTGTACTGCGGTTGTAATGTATCAAATTGAGCTGATCCTTGCAGTATTTCAAGCAACTTATGCAGGTTACATAACAGCATTTATCCAAAGTGACCAGGCTGGGGGAAAAATCTAGACCTTGCTCATCAAAATGAGTTCCCGAAGCTAAGTTGATTAGAGCATCCAACTAGCAAACAGAAGTTAATTGGTTCAAATCCCACCTGGAGCTCTGAATTTTTTTCCCAAGAAAAATTTGCTTGCTTGATGAAACGCAATTCACATCTTAAAGCTATTTTATTGCTCAGTTTGGTTGTATTTTTGGTTTTCTAGCAGTCATCATCGCCATCATCATCATCACTCTAAACATGAGAAAAGATCCAAAACAGAACATAATGATGTTTCAGGAATAGGTGGTAGTGATGTCAAACCTCAAGGATCAGCTGCATCAGGAATGGGATGGGACAGCCCTGCCCTTGGACTGTACACTAACTCAGGAAACAGGTTAGTCTTGTTTGATGGTTTTACCTGTTTTACTTTGACCCCCCTTCCCCTCGATGCCCCTGCTCCTCCCCTCCCTGCTTCTCCCCCTCCCTGCTCCTCTCCCTCCCTGCTCCTCCCTCTCCCTGCTCCTCCCTCTCCCTGCTTCTCCCCCTCCCTGCTCCTCTCCCTCCCTGCTCCTCCCTCTCCCTGCTTTATACAAGAAAATTATAGAAATTGACATTTTGTTTTTACTTGAATTTGCACTTTCCACCTTAATTTTGAATGAGCAGCCTTGCTCAGCCTTGCAAGATGACTGGGTGACCTCATTTTCATGCGCTTGTCAGCCATTATGAGAACTGTGTGTACTTGAACAAAGATAGTGATGTCTGTGTTGTYAATCATGTCTGTGTTGTCACACACCACAGGAATCCTGGTAATAAATATTCTACTTATTTTCTTTTGTGACAGTGATGCTGGAGCTGAGCCTGTGATGTCAGACCACATGGCAGAACTGACAGAACTCAAGGAACTGGTATTACTAATATTGATTCTTGATAGACCAACGTCTTAGTATAAAATGCTACTGGAATATATTTATAAGAATACCTTACAATGCAACTACTATAAAATACTATAAAATACTATATACGACCATTTAGACCTGCTAGCAAGAACCAATCGAATTGTACAGTAGAATGAAAGCGATACATTCCACTTTTAAGTATTCAAGCCAATCAGAAAGCAACAGAAAACAATAATAGCCTTTCAACATTTCTTTTTATTCCCATGAGAAAATGATGATGGCTATCAGGGTCAAATTACAATTCTCATGAAGTCTAGGTTTCGGATTGGTTCCACCACCCAAAGTTGGAATGCATTGTATTCTACATTTTGATGAATTCTCTTGTCTAACTCTTGTCTAAGGTAGCACCAACTACAGTAGTTGCACTGAAACCTTTAGAACTGATCACTTCCTATGGGAATGGCTCTTCCACACCTATTGTACACTCTCACTTCACACAAACTTATATTTTTAATTCTCAATACAAAAACAATACAAACTCTCCCCCCCCCCCCAAATTACCACATTTTGTGTCCAGTAGGGGAATTTAATCAATGGTGTGTCTCATTAAACTGTAGTAGTGAGAGGAGAATACCAAACCACTAGAGTCTAATGATAAACTAATTCGGGAATATACCTTTTTTTCTTATTTTTTAACATTGATTTTAAGGTCGTAAAACTCAAGAAGCAGCTCCAACAAAAGAATCAAGCGCTAATCGAAAAAGAAAAGAAAGTATGACAATTTCTTTAATTTCTAAATTCTTACATGATATTTTTTTCTCATCAATAAATGTCAAAAAAGGATACATTCATTTGCATCTATGTGTGAACACACAAAACTAAAACATGTTCTAATTATTGAAGATATAGAAATATAGATAAGTTATAGTGCTTGGGAACAAGGATATTCTGGGCGAAACACCCTTGGAATTAAATTCAGAAAAATTAATTTCCAACCTCGCTCACTTATCTATATTTCTATATCTTCATGTATTTCATAAGTGCTATGCGGTCCACATATTCTCATCTTTGTTCCAATTATTGGTCACTGAAAAATGTTTGGCTCTTTTGAAATCAAACTGGCTTATTTCAAAAGGGCCGTGCGCTAAACACGAGCTCTCCGGTTGACTTACTCCTATGTTTCAGTGACCAATTAGAACATGCTTTAGTTTTGTTTATTCAAGCTTAGATGCAAGCAACTGTATGATAAACATAGGTTTTTTAACTTTGTTTTTTTTCTTCTCTCAGATGACTGAGCTGAAGGCTGAAAACTGGGAGAAGGAGAAAGAATTCAAGAAAAAGATTTTGTCACTACAAAGAGAACTTGGAGAAAGATTAGAAGCATTACAGGTAATATAATGATAATAAAATAATAATAATGATAATAATAACAATAATAATAATAATAGTAATTAATTATGATATAAATAATAAATAATGATAATAGTAATAATAATAATTATGATATAAATAATAAATAATAGTTATTATTATTTATAAATAAACATAAAATATAGTGTCTTTGAGGCTTCCGCGTTCAGACATGATATTAAAAGTAAGGTTACGGATAAAATGCGTAGTTTTTTAAAAACAGGACGTTTTGCTCTGTTTATGTACAGACACTTCACACATTTTCGTCATCATTCTGATGAAGGCCATCACTAGTTATAGCCAAAACGTCATGTTTTCAAAAAAATCTATGTGTTTTATCCATGATCTTACATTTAAAACATGAAATATATTTTTTCTTTCTCAGAATGACAATCGAAATCTTAAAAAGCAGCTAGTAGTTTCGTCAAAGTCAGGGAAGGACAAGACGTCAGACAGCTGACATGGTGGCATGTGATTCGTACGTCTGCATTCTGTAATGTTCTTGAATATTTTATCGATTTGATAACTTTCCAAACCAAACCAACCCAACCCATCCCTTCCTTTCTACTTCTTTTTTGCTCATGTCTATCCATTTATTATATACACTGTGTGCATACAACAAGGCAGAAAAAACTTATGTGCATAGTTCAAAATATTTCAAGAAAACAAACATGGCTCATTGAAAACGTCACATCCAACACAAAAACTGATTGAGTTTTTCAGGGAAAAGCATTACAAACATAAAAGTTCTACATACAATAAACCAAATATTAGGCAATTAATAGATTTAAATGCTATTTTTTCTTCAACTTTTAAGAAATTTGCATTTTTGTAGCTGGTTTTAAAATGTTTTTGAAACCATAGGCATTTTTTAATAAGAAGMAGTTAACTTAGCCAGCAAATATTTTACCTACAACCTGTAATTAATTTTTCAACCATGTTTGAGCATACTACAAAAAATCAAACAGCTTGAAGAAATGTTGCCAGGAGGCTAAAATGTTTTTAAAATTTCAAGTAATGCTAATTTATTCAAGCTTTATTTTACTCTTTTTCAATTAGTATATGTAATAGGACTCCATGCTGTCCAATTAAGAAATAATTGGACGAGGAAAATTCCAAGTACTTCCAAAATTGGATGAGGCTGTAGGCCGAATCCAATTTGGTAGTCAGAGGAATTTTTCAAGTCTAATTATTTCTTGATTGGGGAGCATGGAATCCCATTACCTATTAATTATATAGCTGCCTAATTAATCCCATATCAACAAAACCTGTCCAATTAAGAAAATAATTGGACAGTTACCTATATGGGATTAAATGAGAAGCTGTATAATTATAACTTTAACCCTTTCCCTGTCATTCTAGAGCTAGAATTATATTCATTGCTTTTAAGTCTTCATAAAGATGCAGAAATGAATGACTATTACTACAATTAAGAATGCTAGCATAAAATTCACAAGATTATGTACCAAAGAAAAGTGAAAGTGAAAATAGATAACGAAATAGGAATGAAATGAAAGGGAAATGGGAAAACTGCATAGCAAATGGGTGTCAAATAACGTTACAGTCAAACAGAATCTTTTTTTTACTTTTCAAAACCTTGGTGTGAAATCCAYTGTCATTTAGGAAGAAAGTAACCTTGATACTTTTAAATATAACTGTATAAATGTAACATATTAGGTGATTATTGCTAATATTCTTATAACTTGTTAACACTTGAGCATATTTTCCAGATATTTTTTCATTTGCAATTAAAACTCTTAGGAATCTGCTCAAGTCGTGACCAAAGAAATTGCAGGATTTTTTTAAAGAGTTTAAATAATAGACATTTATCATATGTTGCAATGATTCCCCCCCCCCCCCCCCCCTATGATAATAAAAACTATTGTTTAACCATGGAAGGCCATGCTGGGGAAATCTATTGTACCAGTCAACATGGCTGCCAHGTGATAAAGGTATAGACGCAYAGATGCCTTGTGGTCGTATTTACATTTTAGTTTTTCATGCTTTTAGATAATCGCAATCAATTAGAAAGTATGATTTCTACCTATGATATAACGGTTAGGTAGTTAGATAGGTGTTTGGATTGTTAAATGTGATGTAGGCTTGTAATGCTGGATTTCATTAGAGTTTTGGGCTTCCTGTTGACACAGGGATCCCAAAAAGCAAGATTTTTTGTCTACTCTGTAAGATCCTTTTGCAATGTAGCTTGCATGGCAGGCAAAGACTGGGATGAGTTGGCTTTGCAGTGCATTATGGACAGTCTGTTTCTTCTCCCGAAACAGTCCCAAAATTGACTGCAAATTAAAATCAATCCAGTTTTTTAATCAATATCAGGAGGGTTAATAAGGATTGGTGAATAGTTGAAAAGGGATGTCTTAGTTTTCTCTTCTCCTGAGCCCCACCCCTATGGTGAACCATTTACCAACCCAGGCACACCATGACTGCCATAGGCTTTGTACTGCATGATAATTTTTTGGTTGGACCAAAGGTTGGACGCCAAGAGCGCAGAAAAGAGGACTAGGCATTTCAAAAAAGAGGGTCCTAAAATACCACAGGGAGCCTAGGCGAGTTATGTAGGAAAATAAAGGCGCGCGCGAAAAAGATGTGTATTTATGACCGTTTTTGTTTTACCAACTACACAATTTTCTTTTTATTTGTGTAATGGAGAACACCATTTTAACCTCGAATTAAAATAATAATTAAAGTCGATTAACCCCCGATTTTCGATTTTAGCTTAACCTTTCACTCTTATCTAAATTGGGCTTCCTGTGCACTGAATACCGTAAGTCGGAGACAAATGGGTACGCTTTCCATGAATTTCCCCCGCGCCTCTCTTATGGTGTTTGCTGTTGGTTGATTGTGGTCACGTGGGTTAGTGCAATGTCTCATTAAGGATTGGAACCAGTGACTCTGTGACCATTCGAAAAGCAAAGAAGAGAAGGACGAAGTACTATTACCACAGTTCACAGAAGAAACTGGTCCAAAAGGAGGATTGGTACTAAAAGGTACTCTTTTTAGAGCCACATGCACGGAGCGCTTGGGAGTTTCTGCGATTAATTTTAGGGTCATAAAAAGGGTTCATACATTTTTTACTTACACTCAAAAGTCTCGACTTTAACACTTCATTTTCAACCATGTCCATGAGCACGGGTAACCCATAACAATTAATACTCCCCGAACACAGGTAACCCATACCAGTAAATCTAATAATTATTAACTAAAACAATGTTCAATGTCCAATAGACCCGTTTCGAATTTCAAATTACCGCTGTGTTACTTGATTACAAACTCATTTGCACATGGTTAGCCTCGAGTTTGTGCAGAATATTCACGTGTTGCAGTCAAGGTCCGTCGAGTTTCAAAGTGTATTGTTGAAGTTGTGCATTCCTTACTTTACCGTTGGTATTTGTGAATATTTAAACACTGATACGAGGCTAACCCTGTGCAAATGAGTCTGTAATCAAGGAACACAGCGGTAATTTGAAATTCGAAACTGGTCTATTCCAAGGCTCTAATCGTGACACCGTAAAAATTCAGTCCCTAATGTTAGCCGCGAGATATTCCAGTGTTTAGTTTTAAAATATCACTTTGCACACGTTGAATGACAAGTGAATTTCGATTTATTTTCCAGATCTTATTTTCCTTCTTTCTGTTTCAGAGGCAAGTGTCGTTCACAATATCTAAGAAGTCGTCAAACTTGTCATCCAACATGGCGGTAATTTACCACGTGATCGGTTAGTACATACCACTTATTTTGTGCGAGTCGTGTTCGTCAGGGATTTATATATGTATATTTGGGGGGGGGGGGTATTGTTTGAGGAAAACAAACTGACTTTTTTTCTTACTTAAGGTATTGGGATTTCTTTCTAAAGTTATGACGCATTTTACTCTAAACAACACTCCAAAAGCGATCGCTGAACTTTGATCAAAAATAGCGAGAGATAGAAAACAGATATCAAAAATCTGGGACACCCTTTTTGAGCTTATTATCTCCTGAGTATGTTAAGCCATTTTTCGCAAACATAGCTTAAAATGTACGTGTCCGTTAACGTTTTCACTAAGGCATGATAAAATTTCGCTTCGAGGACAATAATGTGAATAATAAAAAAATATCGTATTTTGAAGATTTCTTCATAAACTATAGTCTAACTATATTTATTCAGCTTTCAGAAAATGTATACTTTGTTTGTGTTATACTATAAAGCCAGCGCGTTATTTAAGTTTGCGCGCATAGTGGTCGTAAACGTATCCTAATACGTTAAACGTTTTTGAATTCATAGAAAACGTGCCGAAATGCTTGCATGCCATGATCAGATGTTTGTTACTCGTCTCCGTCCATCATTACTTTAATTAAGATTGTCTTCGAGTAAACGCGTACATATTCTTATAAAACTGTTATTTTTTGGACCACTGTCTCATGGTTTGTATCGTCTATCGTCTCTAGTAACACTTCCATCGGGGGCACTGTCCCAATGTCGACTGTATTGAAGCATTTTAAGGTCATTTCCATGGCACCACCGATAAAGGCGATTGATCCAGCCACGTAGAAGGCAGGGATATACGAACCCGTTTGATCTGCTATAAAACCTGGGAATTGGAATAGAATGACGTTTAAACAGGAGCAGAAATGCAACCACAGATCTTCCTTTTCCTTCCTTCTTTTCTTCCTTTCAAACTTCCTTCCTTCCTTCCTTCCTTCCTTCCTTTCTTTCATCCCTTCAAACTTCCTTCCTTCCTTCCTTCCTTTAATTCTTTTTTTCTTCTATGACCTTCCTGAATCCATTCTACTTTTTTTTGTCCGTCGGCCGTTTACTATTTGATCCTTCGCTCATTTCTTCACCTTTCTCTCTCTCTTTTTCTTTCTTTCTATTACCTCCTAAGGGTGGTGCCAAGAGGAACCCCCAAGATATGATCTGATTAAACCATCCATATCCCCGAGTCCTATTTAGCACATTCGTGTAGCGTGTAATCATGACTGAGGTCGCGGTCACCTGCATTCCATCAAACGTTCCATGTACACAACAGTACATATTAAGGCCAACAGGATCTTTAGCATATTGAATGAACATTATAGCTGTTGCTACGGTAACGATGACAAATGAATTCAAATAAATCAGGTTGATGCACTTCAAGTCACACAACTTGCCACTCACAATGCGACCAATTACAGTAGAGACACCGTATGTGATGTACAAATGACCGACTTGAGATAGAGTAAGACCAGAATCCAGTGCATAACGACCCTAGCGGTAAAGAAGGAAGTTTGGTTACTTTTCAAAATGGCTACCATAAACCTACCAAGAGGC